>PVKS010002643.1:0-115301 GCA_004027875.1 Aplodontia rufa | reverse complement strand
CCTATCTTTTCCAAAGTTTTGAGCATAAAGTGGTGTTGAATTTTATCAAATGCCTTCTCTGCATCAATTGAGATGATTATATGATTTTTGTTTTTAATTCTGTTTATGTGGTGAATCACATTTATTGATTTGCGTATGTTGAACCAGCCTCGTTTTCCTGGAATGAAGCCCACTTGATCATGATGAATTACCTTTTCAATATGTTTTTGTATCCAATTTACTCAAATTTTCTTAAAGATTTTTTCATCAATGTTCATCAGGGAAATTGGTCTGTAATTTTCTTTTCTTGATAAGTCTTTGTTTGGTTCTGAAATCAGTGTAATATTTCCTTCATTAAAAAGTGTTTGGGAGTGTTCCCACTCTATCAATTTCCTGGAAGAGCTTGTAGAGAATCAGTGTTAGTTCTTCTGTGAAGGCTTTGTAGAATCCTGCTGTATATCCATCCAGTCCTGGGCTTTTCTTTTTTGGAAGAGCTTTGATTCCTGCTTCAATTTTGCTATCCGTGTTAGGTTGGTTTAGATTTTCAATATCCTCCTGCGTTAAAGAGGGGATGTCATATATGTCCAAGAACCTGTCCATATCCTCCAGGTTATCAAACTTGGCGAAGTATAAATTTTCAAAATAGGTTCTGATAATCTTCTGAATCTTGGATGAGTCTGTGTTGATATCTCCATTTTCGTCTTTGATTTTGTTGATTTGCTTTCTTTTGTTCTTCCTTTTAGTGAGGTTGGCAAGGGGTCTGTTGATCTTGTTTATTTTTTTTCAAAGAACCAACTCTTAGTTTTGTTAATAGTTTGTATTGTTTTTATGTTCTCAATTTTATTGATTTCAGCTCTGATTTTGGTAATTTCCAGTCTTCTGTTAGCTTTGGGGTTGGATTGTTCATCTTTTTGTAGTCGTTTGAATTGAAGCATAAGGCTATTTATTTGGTCTCTTTCTAGGTTTTTGATGTATGCACTTAGTGCTATAAATTTACCTCTTAAGAAAGCCTTCATACTTTCCCAGAGATTTTGGTATGTTGTTTCCTCATTCTCATTCAATTCCAAGAACTTCTTAATTTCTGCTCTCATTTTCTCTTTAACCCATCCTTCGTTTAAGAGGCAATTATTCAATTTCCAAATGTTTGAGTAGTTTCTGTTGTTTCTCTTGTTGTTGATTGCTAAGATCATAGCGTTATGATCTAACAGAATACATGGGATTATATCCACTTTTTTATATTTGTTAAGCTTATCTCGGTGAACTAGGATGTGGTCTATTTTAGAGAAAGATTCATGAGCCCCTGAGAAGAAAGTAAATTCAGCTGTCTTAGGATGGAATATTCTGTAGATGTCTGTAAACTGCAATTGATGAATAGAGTTGTTCAGATTGTCTTTATTGATTTTTTGTTTTGATGATCTGTCTAGAGTTGATAGTGGTGTGTTGAAGTCCCCAGAATTATTGCTTTGAGATCAATGAGAGGATTAATGTCCTTAAGTATTTTTTCCATATATTTTGGAGGGGTTGTAATGGGGGCATAAATGTTAATTATCGTTATATCTTCTTGATGGACTGTCCCTTTTAGTATGACAAAGTGACCCTCTTTGTGCTTTCTGACTAGTTTTGGTTAGAAATTAATTTTGTCAGAAATTAGAATCTCCATGCCAGCTTGCTTTTTTGGGCCACAGGCCTGGTAAACATTTTGCCATCATTTCACTTTCAGCCTGTGTCTATTTTTGAGCGTCAAATGTGTCTCTTGCAGGCAACATATTGTTGGATTTTGTTTTTTGATCCAATAGGCCAGTATGTGTCTTTTAATTGGGACATTGAGTCCATTCACATTCAAAGTTAGAATAGATATGGGAGGCTGAGTCTCAGACTTTCTAACAATTACAGAGTTTTAAGTCATCTTGGAAGTCAATTTGTGTATAATATGATTATTGACTCACCCTTGTTTAAGGATTTAGTGTATCATTGACGTTTTCTTCTGAATGGAGAACATCCTTGAGAATATTCTGTAGTGCAGGATTTGTGTTCATGTATCTTGCTGGCTTGAGTTTATCACTGAAGTATTTAATTTCCCCATCACATTTGAAGCTGAGTTTTGCAGGGTATATTTTTTTGGGTTGGAAGTTGTTATTTTCAACACTTGAAAGATATTGTTCCAAGCTGTTCTGGTCTTCATTGTTTGCTCTGAAAAATCCGTAGTGATCTGAATTGGTTTGCCTCTCAATGTGATTTGGGGCTTTTCTCTAGCTGCTTTTAGAATTCTCTCTTTAATTTCTCTGTTATTAATTTTGTATATGATGTGTCTTGGCGAGTTTCTCATTTGATTAGGCCTATTTGGTGTTCTATAAGCATCTTGGATGTGATTTTCTGGATCAAATGTAAGATGAGGGAACTTCTCGCTTATGATTTCGCTTGAAAGGTTCTTGATGCCTTTTGTTTGCTGTTCGGAGTTTTCCTCCAGGCCAATGATTCTTAGATTATTATGCCTCATCTCAGCATATATTATTTGGAAGCTCTGATTATATAATATAAGTTGCTTCTCTTGTTTATTTTGTTTGAGTTCAACAATGTTTAGCTGACCTTCATTTTCTGATGTTCATTCTTCAAAGGCTTAAGTTATATTTTCAGTAGAGTATACTCTGGTGTTGGCATCTTCCAGTGAAGATTTGATTTGGTTAACTGTGTTTTTCAATCCTGATAGCTCTGCTACATCTCTTTTCAGAATGACTATTTCTTTGTATAGCTGATCTTTCATCTCATGGAATTGCTCCCTTATTTCCCTGTAAAAATTGTGTCTCATCTTTTGAAATTGTTCTCTGATCTCTTTCCTTATTTTACTCTCAACGCTTCGATTGCATTACTAATCTTAATGCTGACACAATGCCTTTGGTTTTCATCTAGGGATCCAGCTATGGAATCCTTTGGTGGAGAGCTGTGAGATTGAGGAGGAGAGTTATTTCCCCTTTTCCTCATTTTCTGAGTCCGAGAGCATGTCTTGTACTTCAAGTAAGTTGCTCTTGGTGGAGTAATTGGAGCTTCTTATGGTTTTGCTTTGTTGTGATGGGGAGCTATTTGGTCAAGACAGACCTAAAGATGCCAGACCAGTCTGCGAGAACTTGAGAGGCTATAGGTGCAGATACTAGTCCGTTTTGATTAAAACAGTTGTGCTGGTAACCAGCACCAATAGTAGCAGTTTTCTTTGAGAGAGATCTCAGAATATATTATGATAGCAAGCAAATACCCATTTTGAAGAGTGTCTGTTTCTTCAGAAAGCAGGGTCTCAGAGTACAGGGGAGAATGAGGTTAGTCTTGTGTTGAATCTTCTCCTCCACAGGCTCCAGCAGCAGCAACCAGAGGTGGAGAGGGGGATCCCAGAACCCGACAGCCCCTTTGGGAGATGCCAATACGCAGGTTAGTAGATTCTGGATTTCTGACCATGGCAGCTGAGACCCCAAGACCTTTTTTTGCTTATCAGCCAGCCCCACTTTCAGGGAAAAGTCACAATGGCGAGCCAGCTGCTGCCGCTCTCACAAAATGTTGTAAGTTCTCTAATGTGAGAGGTTAATTCCCAAAGCTTTATTCCAAGTCCATCCAAGCTAAGATCAATCAGATCAGGGAGTTCACACCCTGATTAGAGTATTTGACTAGGAAACTTGCTCCGTTACCTCCCCTCCTAGAAATTCCCTTCCCCCTTGGTGTGGGGCCAGTCATGCGGGTGCCACAAACTTCCTCCTTTGTATTCACTAATGGGCCACATTATTCCTTTGGAGTTAAGAAATTAGTGGGGTGTAATGTTCCCCCACACTGGGAGCTTTGTCCTACCATGTGAATCAGTGCACTCCTGCAGTGTGAGGTGATTCTCAGGAGCATCTCGGAGTCACTGCTTTTGGGGTGGTCTCCATCTTTGAAATATGAATAATCTTGATGGAGAGTTCTAGGTTTCTTTTATTTTTTTCTCTCAGTACTTTATGAAATACTGTCCCATTTCTTATGATCTCTATTGATTCTGTTTAGAAATCTGTATTCATTGAAATCACTTCCCTTTATGAAATGTATTGTTTTTCTTTGGCTTCTTAGAATAATTTTCCTTTTGTCTTTGGTTTTCAGGAATTTGACTATTAAATTTTGTGGGCATGGTTAAATTTAAATTTATCCTACTTACAAATGGCTGAGTTTCTTGTGTTTGTAAATTTGTGTCCTTTATCAAATTCTGAAAGATTTCAGGCATTGTTCAATGAAGTATTTTGTTAATATTGGTGTGTTCCTCCTTGCTGTTAGTCTTTAATGACATGAATGTGAATGTTAGTCATTTTGAAGTGGTCACATGGATTCCTGAAATACTTTTTTTCTTAATCTAAATCTTTTTTTTTCTTTCTGTTGTTCAGACATCATGATATCTAATGTTATATCTTCAAGTCTACTGACCTTTTGCCCAAATCCTCTTTATTGTACTATTAGGCATATTTGTGATCTTAAAATTTCTTCTTACTTTTTTTTGTTTTTGAACTTTCCTTTTTTGAAGATTATGTTTCTTTGCCAAATTTTCTCTATTTTCATTCACTTAAAGAATAATTCCAATTACTGCATGGAGCATGATTATAATAGACACTTTGGAGTATGTTTTAAACTCTGGGTCCTATTGAAAACTCTTATGGAACTATTTATTTATTTAGTAATCAATCACACTAAATTGATTTTGTTTGCTACTTTTGAATCAGCTTTTCCAAACTGCAGCTCCAATAGTGGTTTCATGCTCAAAATCTTTGCTGTGCTATTCTGATATATCCTGTATGTGATGCATCCAATGTCCACACAGGACTTTGTCATGATCCAAACTTTTTTTTTCAGTATTAAAAGATTTATATTGTTGACTATGATCAGTTCCATATATGATCAATTCAAGATAGAGCCTAAGAGCTCATGTAGATTAAAAGTTCTTCTTTTTCCCCAAGTTCTATTTTTCCATATTCTTGTCTTCCCAGAGGCCCCTGTTCTGCACAAGATCCTAAATCATGAATTTTAGTAGACCCATTTGGTTGTGCACAGGACCTGTGACTGGTTCAACTTTGTGTGAAATAGCACAAGAGAAGAATTCCTGGCACTTCCTTTTACTACCCTTGCTCTTGCTGTCTCTGATGTCTATACTATACATATTCAATTTGATCCTGAAATTTGCCCAGCATGATACTCCAGGCTCAAAATAACTTCATTCTATTATGTAAACTTGCAAATGAAGACTTAATTTCCTTGTCTAGTAAAAGAGTTTGTCCTTCTCTTCCTCTTCCTCTTCCTCCTTCCTCTTCCTGTCTTTCTTCCTCTTCTTGTACTTTTTCCTCCTCCTCTCCTTCTTCTTCTTCCTCCTTTTCTCCTATTTCTTCTTCTCTTTCTTCTTCTTCTTCCTCCCTTCCTCTTTCTCTTCTATCTCCTTCTTCCTTTGCTTGTTCTCTGTCTTTTCCTCAGAACTTTCTCTGTCTAGTCTATACATAGGAAGAAACGGAAAAATAAACAAAAAATAACAAAACATAATACACCAAAAAAAGAGCAGAAACATAAACACAAATTCATCACCATATGGGCAATTCTTTTGAATTTTGATATTTCTACACTGTAGATTTCCTTTTTACCTGCTGCTTAGAGTCCTCTGGAAGCCCTTTTATTTTTTTCCAGGATTTTCAATAAGAAGAAGTAAGCAAGATGAGCTTGACATGCACATTTCTTGTTAATTGAAGCCTTCATGAACCAATGATTTTAAGAATGTCAGAATCTGAAGGATCATATAAGTTATATCGGAGATAAACTAAAGAGAGATGAGAGAAGAAAGCATTATTTTCAGCATTTTGATAAAATACATTCTGTACACCAATTTCTTGCTGGAAAGAAATTAGAAACTCATGTACTTAGAGATGGCATTTGAAATCTCTTTGATAGTGAGGGATACAAAAGGTACTAAATGAGAGAGAAAGAGATAGGGAGAGAAATTCTTTTATTGGAGAATTTCTAGTAGGTGGTCAAAGACATTTCTGACATTTTTCTATTGCATTATTTTACTTATCATGTCATATGGTATGTTTGATGAAATAATGAAGCCTATGTTTGTGTGAATATAGATTGTATATATTGCATACATGTTATGTATGTATAATATATGATATGTACAATATATAGCATATAATATATATGCATATATAGAGATAGGTAGATTGAGAGAGATAACTATAGAAAAGTATGTTAAATTATTGATCTAGGTCAGTATCCAGTCGAGATGAAAAAGACAACACAAAATAATAACAAAGTACTTGGAAAATAAATTATGATTATGTGGTACAACTGAAAATCATAATCAACAGTTCTGAATGTTGACTCAGAAGATGGCAGGTGATGTGAGACAAGAGTTATAAAGCATTGCCACATGTAAATCAAGAGAAAAGAGTGGTGTGTCTCTAATGGGTAGAAAATCATTGTCATATTCACTAAACATGAGGATACCTATGATTCAAAATGTCCCAGAACTCCAGGTTTATAATCATTTAGAGGGAAGCTGGTCAGAGATAATATAGTCATCTGGATTCTGAATACAAGAATTGGTCTAAGCAATGAGTTTCATTGGATTGTGTAAACAAGGAGGATGCTTTAATTTCCATTCTAGATTGACTATGTTGTCAAGAGTGGGATAATCAATCCAGCTGCAAGTGTCAAGACGGGAAGAAGTACAGCTCACTATGATACTCAGAAGCCATCTTAACAGAAGGGGAAATAACCTTACAGAATTGAAAACCTGTTTTCTGAAGTGGTTTCTATGATTATGAAATCTTAGGCATCCTTAGAATAGATAGAGCTTGGTTCTTTATTATAGGCAGGTGATTAGAATGGTTATGGAGTGGGAAGAAGAGTTAAGGATGGGATTTATATGTCTAATCTAACAAGCTAGCAAACTTTTAGAAAAAAACAAGGAACATACAGTATAAAAGACAAAGAAAGCATAAAAGAAAAGAAATATTGTGCGAATTTAATGGATATTTCAAGATATCTGTAAGCCACCTTATTTATGATGTCCAGTAAGTAGTTCTAATTATTGGACTAGATCTTCTTCTCAGGGATCTTTGAGGTCAGCTCCAGAATCAGGGGCTTATTATTATAGAGGAATCAATCACTTTCTAGAAATGTGAGTGTAAGGAATTGCTGGATCAGGAATTGATCACTCATTTCAAATATTGGTAGCTACATCTTTCTCCTTTAACCTGGCTTTGAGCCACCTGCTTGTATGACACTGGTGATTCTTTGTTGTTAAATTCTAGGGAGAGGAAAATATAGTTGGGTAGTATAAGTCTAATAAGGATGTTACTAATTATAATAAGTAATCTAATTTTTCTCATTACTGCACAGAACACCTATCTTTTTCAAAAAGCAGAAGTATCCTAAAAATTTGGAATTTCCAATGAATTATTATCAAATCATCTTTTATCATTTATGGCTAAGGGAACAAATAAAATGATATGATTAATATTTTTCTTTTGAAATTTTTGGAAACTTTGGGCACAGAATTCTTTTTTAAAATTGGAAAAAGAAACTTTTGTTTTTAACTTAATCTCATTTTTTTACTTATAAGAACCTAAATGTAAATTCTATTATTTTCATAAAAATTTCTGCCTTTAGGCTCTTATCTAGGCAAATCAGACACTTAAAATGTAACCATGAAAACACAATGAATTATTTCTCTCCAAATGATACAGTGGCTCAATTATTTTAGGATTTAATATTATGCATGAACTAAGTTCTATGCAAATCTAATACGTATTTTCAATAAAGGAAATTTTCACCATTGAATGAAGATTCTGCCCTATTTTAGAAATACAGTTGTATTTAGAACATAAATTTATCTTCAAATGAGCCTATTCTTGACCAACTTCTAATAAAGGAAGAGAGAGAAAACTTTCTATTTTAGCTGAATATAATATATGCATACCCAACCAACTTCCCACCCGAGGATTTTTGTCAAAAAATAGTTGCACAGGAAGTGATGTGATTTGACAATTTCCATTTATGCTTTAGGAAATCATAAGTAATCTAAAGCACAAAATTATTTTATTATCTCAGAAGCCCCATGACTTTGCACTCTTTCCCAGAAGCACTGAAAGAGAATGTAGAAATGATTAATACCATAAGGTGATACAGATGATCGTAAGAAACCAGTTTTACAATAATAAAAATTAAAATAATTACATTTTATTGGGAAAAGGAGGTGACTACAGTATATGGCATTTCAGACTTTTTGATCAAGTATTTTTTACTATTTAAATAAAGCAGAATGTTTCCATATTTATAACATAATATATATGCATAATAAAATATATGTTCGTAACGTAAAATATTATATATAGCAACACATTAAATACTGATGTAATACCTATCTACTGGTATTGGGAAGCACATGAAGAAAATAAAGAGAAATTTCATAATTAGGAACTAAAAACATATACACATGCACTCTCAAAGCTTCTGGAATATAGGAGAAATTCACACTTCTGAATTTAAGAATCTTGGATTTTAAAGATATTTTGCTGTTGAGTTTGCTCAATACATTAGCATCCAGTGATTCATTTCCTCATTTTAATAAGGAGTAGGTTAGTCCCTATCATCTATATAGGTACTATATTTGTGCTTTAGATTACTCATGATTTCTTCATATGAAGAACAAATAAAGAAGATTTCAAATATTTACCATAATTCCTGGGACATAATCAGTTTCAATACATACCCATTTTTTGTGTGTTCACTACTGTGTTTTTTATTATTTTTGTTGATAAGGTCAGTGCTAATATCAGTACTCCTGCGTAAGGCATGTGAAAATTATCAGGTATGGCAGTGTGGATCTTAACTGACTGAACATAGTAAAAGTCATGTGTTTGACATCCAAGCTTATAAAGTGACATTTCACATGTGGACTTATACCATAACCAGGTCATGATAGGGCCAGTCATCAATGGGATGGTTAAAAAGAAGTTTTTTTTAATGCAGTCGTCTGGAATAGCACTAGATTGAAAGAAGATGTGGACACTATGTCTCTGTCCCTTTTACCCATCTCAACTGCCAAAAGAGAAATAGAGTTAGAACAGAAACCTTCATGGATATCTGAACCACGACTGACATGTTAAAAACATCATTCTAGATCTTAGTTCGATAGAGATGTATAAAGTGATTAGAGGAAGGAAAAACAGTTTTTAAAGTTTGAAGCTCACTTCTGTATTACTGTGGGTATGTAATTTTGATCACTTGAACAAAAACTGGAATGAGATTAATAATTTATCTTGTGAATTTCAGAATTAATTCCCATTAACTAAAGCATGGAATTTGTTAGAGATAGATATTTCATTTTGCAAAAGAAAAAAACACAGAAAATAAATCAAGAAAATAGTTTATGAGACTTTGGAGGATATTTATCTCAGTCTCCATGTCTGGAACATTTTTGTATATATACTAGTTTTGAATAGGTGAGAGATAGGGAATTTAAAAAAAGTCTTTAGAACACTGCTTGAGTAAGCATTTTTTTTTTTTGCAATGACCTGCAGCATTTCATGACCTATTGCTTGTTCCACACCTCCATCTGTGCTATCAATCCCTCCTTGTGAATCTAATTAGAGAAGAAATTATACTGCAACACAACAGCAATGAGGAGGATATGTGTGGACAGGTAGCTACACCTTGCATCAATGATGTCAAAGTGATTGTAGGAAGGGCAGAAGACACCGGCGTGGAAATAGAGCATACCAGAAATTCTATGATTTTGGTGAACTGCTCAACTCTCAGTACATAATAACTGTCCAAACCTCTACCCTACAAGCAGGCTAAACTCTACCATGACTTTTAGCAGCCTAAAATCATGTTTCTTTGGGGGACTACAGGCCATTAATACCATTGGTATGCCCTAGAAGGCTCAACACTGCCAAGAGAATTTACTATTTATTCCAAGCAACACCTGTTGATAGATTCCTGACTTCCTTTTCTTAAATCATTTACCAAACAAGAATTTACAAATGTGAATCCTTCCTCTGTCCCTTTGGATTAAATATGAATCTCAGGAGTGTCTTGCTTTTAAGGACCGGATCCTCATTCCTTTGAAATTTTATCCTCAGGAAGGATGAAGCCTCTGTCCTCTAGTTCCTGAGGGTGGTCAGAATCCTAACTCACAATTGCAAGCTAGCTATCACACCTGCTTTAATGACCTTAGCATTGACCAACCTTTTGTCATCTTTCTACTTATGCCCCACTCTTCCTCACTCCTTATTCCCTCCTCCTCCTTCTTTTAAAATGCAGGGTCACCTCTGTGCATTAGAATGGGGTTCTTTCTCCAAATGTCAGTAGGTACTGAGTAAAATGTGTTTTCACTGTCTTAACTAATGTCTAGCTCTATTTTTTTAACCTCATGATTATATATTATTCTAAACTATCCCATCAAGGAACAAATTTTAGCTACTCTGATTATCCATCAGTGCATTGCATTTTCCACCATGTCCTCGGGTAAATATTCCAGAATCATTGGCTATTGTAAGACATGAAATGTATGGAGGTCTGAGCCTGTGATAAGAGGTCCGGTTTAGATTCATGCCTGAGGTTAGTGTTCTAATGGTATCTTGGCCAAAGGAATAGGATGAAGAGATGAGAATTCAAACACTTGCTATTGGTACCAAGACCAGGATCAACATTTATTTGTCCAAATGTTTCAAGAGAGAAAAAATTGGAAAGATGGACATACAATATATATCCTATTACATTATATAATAATATTTCAAAAATATTTGTTAGAAAAGGGAAATTATAGTTTAGAATTTGTCTTCTAATTCTGTCTAAATATACTGACCATATTACTTTCTAAACATTATATGACAATCTTTGAAGAAATATGCTCATTTTAATGTGTACACTATTTTAAAATTTAAAGAAGAATTTATATTTAGAATTTGAAATGGTAGACTCTATGGTCTAACATTTTGCAACTAATGAAATTGTGACATTGAAGTGAGTTTAACATAGGAAAATAACATGAAGAAACCTGAATCAAAACACATGTTAGCATAAATAGTATGACCTGAATGTAGTAGTACATTAACTCATTATTTTGCAACCACAGACATTAATCACATGTGCATATACATAGTCAAAAAACAGAATGGAATTTCTAAAATTCAACACATTATTTATTCTGAATAATGAGCTCATGTTCAGTATTGCTTCTTTTTTCATCCGTTTTTGCTTTTACCTAATTCTTTTCAATCAGCATATACAGCTTTTATTATTAAGGGAAGAAAGCACATAAACTTAAAGAATATAGGCTGCATTAAGAGAGATGACAGTCATAAGAACCATTTAAAATGTGTGAAATGCTTTAAGGTAAAGCATAATGCTCAAAATATTAAATGTCTCCTTCTAGAATTTTATTTCCATAGTGAATTTACTGAGGGTGAGGATGGACTCATTTATCTTTTCTTGACCTTCACAAGCTTATCAAATATGTGATAGTGAAAAAAGTACATATGGATTTTTGAAAACAATATTTTAATGTTTTAATGTAATTGGTCAGATGAGCATATTATTATATATTTTAATCAGCATTAAAAATAAATGATTTCTTTTTTAGAGAAGAAAGTTGAAGTTCATACAGTTTCACTTATTCGCTCTAATTTATATAAATTTTCTGGGAATGACGGAATAGCTAAACGCAACTGCCAACCCAATGATGTTTCTCCAAAACATTATTCTTAATTAATAACTATTTGCTCTGAATCTGCTTCATGAAAAGTACTGTGTAAGACAGCAGTGACAGATAAAACAGGTTCTAAACTTCGAACTTCCTGCAATGGATGACCAGAGAATCTGTGCTGCAGGAAGGGATAGCAAGAGTGACGAGGAGGACAGCAGGGGGAAAGAGTGAACTCACATATTTGCTGTATTTCAAAGACTCTCTTGTAGAGGAATGTGCAAACGCATACGG
Source organism: Aplodontia rufa (assembly GCA_004027875.1). NCBI lineage: Eukaryota > Metazoa > Chordata > Mammalia > Rodentia > Aplodontiidae > Aplodontia > Aplodontia rufa. The sequence goes on along the minus strand of PVKS010002643.1, from coordinate 103,330 downwards.
GAAGCATCAATTTTACCCTGTGTTTCTTAGAAGCACAAGGGTAGCTGGTGCATTTTAAGAGGAGGATTTGCTTCACCTAATTTCTTGAGCAGATGAAGTTATTCTTGAGAATGGCAACATGAACTATGCACATTCATTCATGTAGCTCCACTGATGAAACTGAGAAACCCAAAAATGAAATTCGCAGTTCAAGAAGTTTCCAATTGCAGCAGAAAAGAAAATGGCTAGGTATGCTTAGGTTATTGGAACCCAAACTGTGTAGAGGCAGATGCTAATTCACTTTGGCTCCAGATAAACCTCTCACAAAAAACAAGCTATATCAATTGTAAAATGATTTTCCTCAAACCTCATGTAGCAACTAGAGGACCCTCAAAAGTGTTCTAAAGTATTCTTTGCTGGAGTGAGTTGATTTAATCACCTGTAACTTGTCCTCTGGGGATAATTAAAATTTGACAGCACTTTGCAAGGACACATTTGCGGGAAAGAAATTTCTGAAGACACTTTCTGTAAAAAGGCTAATGCAAACAACACGAACTTTTATAGCTCCTCAATTTGTTTTCGCATAGTATGAACAGAACTAGATTTATTGCTTTGTTCTTGTTGTTTGTTTAATAAATATCTCTGTTTTTACCCCAGCAATGCAACCAGGAACCCAAATGACTCAACGCAAGAAATATTTCAAAGCTAAGAATAAGAAGAAGGCATAAAGAATTCAGCTTAATTGTCTTCACAAATCTAATCTGACTGTTCTCATAATGCTTGCTTCCCTGGGTGCCTCTGCTTCAGACCTTTTGTGTCAAGCAAAGAACAATTAACACAGACATAAGTGTGCAGGTTATGTATTGGAATAAAGAGTTTCCATTCATGCAGGATATCAGAAAAAAAAAACAAAATTATAAGGCTCATATTGTGATTTTCAACAATAACCAGATATCATCACCTGTTATAAGGCAATGTGAAGGATGATGTTTATTTTTCTCTGGAGCTTTTTATCACTAGAAATTGAGCCCAGATCATGACACTGAAGGGAAAATAATGGAAGTGATTTCTTTACTATTTGACTTTCAGGAATGGATAAAATGACTGTTTTAATCAGTTTTAAAGGGAGGGCCTGAAAGAAGTGAAAGGAAGGCAGACTGGGTAGATTTTTCCCCCAAGGGACTTAGGAAACAACATTTACTAAATTGTATTTCATAAAACACTAAGTCCTTGAATGTTATTAAATTGAAAACAAAACAAAAAATTTATCTACTATATTTTGGGAAATGGGCATTTAGATAAAATTAAAATCTTCTTCTGCTTTATATTTCTTATGACATTTTTATAGTTAAGTGGTCATTATCCATTTTCAAGGAAAGAATGAATAAAATGTACAGCTCTCCAAAATTTAATTGGTTCCATAGCCCTAGTATTTGCTAAACATTTAATGGAGAAAAGTTCTTCAAGGTCAATTCTGGATAAGGACACCATTCTATTTCCAGCCTTTTCTACACTGTGTGGTTGACTACTGACTGACAGTTTGTTTTTCTGGGGGCAGTGGGTGAACCAAAAATGTTTACAACACAGGATTTTTTTTAGGATTTTGGCAACCCAGTATCAATGCATTGGTCTAATGGAATAAACTTTTTTGTGTGCTTCTCTAAGGTATCAATCATTATGGTACAGTATTCTTCAAAATCCGAGCAAATCTCAAAATATCCAAACAGTTAAGAAAATTAAACTTAGGAATTTAGACTAGTTTGCACATTTAATTGTGACAAATCACATAATTAAACCTAATTCAAATGTGTCTAATCTTTCTTATATCCAGCATGAAGGATGAATACTGTAGATGTCTATTTATTGATGCCTCATCAGGCTATGTCTTAGACTAGAAGCTGGGGTCAGTTCCAACAGAGTATACTGCACCAATCAGATCATCATCATTTTGCTATCAGGAGTAGTGATTATTTTAGACATTTTGGAGGATGGTTACAAAACCTGTTTCCAATCCATTGTTTTCCCCAAATGAATTTTAATTTTATAAAACATTGAACAAGAATATAGAACAATTCTCATGCTTATATTCAAGAATCAGACATACTTTCCTCAATTTTTTTCTTATTTAGAAGCTACTAAACTACATGTTTAGTTAAATTCCAGATAGATGTCTTTCACATGATCCTGGGACCACATTTTAAGAAATTCTTATGTGAAGAATATAAAGACTGCTTGTTATTGCTAATCTGGAAAATAAAAGTATCAATTCAAGATAAGTGCTTTAATCATTTCATCATACACAAAATTTGATGGAAATTCAAAGAAAAAAGATGAAATTCAGAATTTATTAAATTTTCCCACTATATTCACAAGGCTCCATATCAGCTTTCTTTTGTGCTAAATTGAGTTCAGATACAGGAGACATAATCTGCCAGTGATCGTTTCCAATTTATTTTTATTTATTTATTTATTTATTTATTTTTTATTAGATGATATAGAGTTACAATTGAGGGGGAAGCTTTATGAAACATTCAAGAACAAACGTATATATACTTAGTTATTTAGGGCTAATCTGTGCTTAAGCCATACATGCTGAATTGGGAGTTGTAAATATTTACATGACAGTACGAGATGGTCTCAATGAGGAAGACCAAAAGAAACTACATCCTGGTCTTACTTTCTGGCATTTTTATCATAATTGGAAGTGGGAGTGTAAATCACACAAGAAAATAAAGAACATAAAAATAAAATTCCAAGCTGTGTTCTGAAACAATGGTTCTATTTATTTGACTAATAGTGTTTTATTTGTTTGTTTTCTGTTGCTTTTTATGTTTCAAAAAGCAAAAGGAGGCTATACTTTGGGCAAAGAAAGTTGGGCCTTGGCACATTTAAATGAAATAGAGCATTCTAAACTATTACACTTAAGATCTTTTGGATATTACATAAAACAAAACACTTTCTTTTTATTTCTTTTTTCAAAATAAACAATAGAACCAGTTTATGAATCCTAAAGGTAACAGTCCAAGTGTAAGTATTGTAACTTAGCAAATGTAGACTTTCCAGTTGTGAAAATATTGGTTCCTTATTTATCCAGTGAATTTGTAGTGTGTTTTGATTGTTGTCTTATTCAAGTGTGTTTTGATTGTTGTCTTTTTCCCCCAACTCTTTCCAATTTATCCAAACAAACAAAGAAACAGTAACAGAAAGTCACTGTGGACAAGTAAAATATTTTTGAATAGACTGAGGAGGAGCCCTGGTCTGGGGATAAACTAGTCCTTTTCAGTGCATGTCATCCTGACAGCTCTCTTATTCAGAGTCTTAGAGAGAGACAGATAATATCACAGCAAGCCACGGAGGTAAAGAACTAAAAGGCCAAAACAGAGTTCTCAGAAAAGAGTTGAGTTATTGATTTTCTTACATCACATTTCTTTGAAAGTGAAGTAGTTGAGTTTCTAAGAAGAAATATACCTTTGACTTTATACTTCCTTAGTTTCTAAAACCAGGAAAAGAACTAAGGAAATAGACAAGTATTTTTAAGAAAATCTATTCAGATATGCAACTTAGCAGGAACAAAATGAATCGAATCAAATTTTCCTCATTCCAAAGCAGATGCTCTTTATACTTTTAAGAATGATGGGCCTTCCAATAAGATATTGATCAAAAAAATTTTATGGGTAGAATAATTATTATTCCTCTATAGTTCTCACATTAGTTTATGTTTTTAAGAAAAAAATTGTAGGGGTTGGGGATTTAGCTCAGTGGCAGAGCACTTGCCTAGCACTTCCAAGGTCCTGAATTTGGTCCCCAAACCTGAAAAAAAAAAAAGAAAAAAGAAAGAAAAAAATTGTAGGGAACAACTTATAGGTTACATCATCATTGTGATATCATGGTGATAAAAGCTAGTGAAGTAGTGTTCAAATCCCATAGAGTTCTCAGAGAACATCTTCCCTTGGGATTGTTTCTGAGAAATACTATGGAAAAGATTAGTACTGGTTAAAGGAATAACAGAGTGCTTGGGAAGCAGAAGTGGGAGGATTTGTCAAGCCAGAGAACTTCTATTCAGGTTGACCAGAATGGAAACTATTACATATAACTCAGCAAAGAACAGCCCCAGGAAATCAGAAAAGATCAGTCTTGGATATTTAGCAATATTTACTTAATGCTGAGATGTTCGTCCTGTCTCCACAGTGGTTTTTTAAATGGATACAGTTTACTGTTAGGCTGGCTTGGTCTCAGGGCTATTGGATCACCCCAGCCAAAGCCCAGCTTACTACTTCCTTGGTCACTTATTTAGGCATACTCTTTACTCCTACCTATAAAAGCCTCACAACAGACAAAATCCAAGCCCACCATAACCTACAGCCACCAGAAACGGCATATTATATCTCTCCTTCCTGGGCTTGGCTGGCTTGTCCAGACATTGGGTCCCCAACTTTGAACTTCTTGCCAGACCTCCATATCAAGCAGCAAAGGAGACCCCTCATGGGACCCTTAGCTCCCCCAGTATCGTAGCCAACTCCTTTTATAAGCTCAGAGATGCTCTCACATCTTCCCCTGCTCTCTCTCTCTCTCCCTAACCCCAATCATCCTTTTCACCTGTTCACAAATGAGAGATAGGGTGTTGCCACTGACCTCCTTGCTCAACCATCCTATAGACCAGTGGCATATCTCTCCAAGTCACTCAAATCCATAGTCCATGGATGGCTACCATGACTCTGGGCACTGGCAGCAGCAGCTGAACTGACCAAGGAAGCCCTAAAACTCACCTTACTCCAACCAATCACCTTGCTTTCCACTCATTGACTCCAAGACCTCTTAAGCCATAAATCCCTCCCCCTCCTGAGATCATCATGGATTCAGGAATTTCATCTTCTCTTTATAGAAAACCCCACCATCACTCTCTGCTCTTCCACTTCCCTCAACCCTGCTACGCTGCTCCCACTGTCTCCAGCCCCCTCAACCACCAGCCATTTCTGTCCGCAGGTACTGGAGGCCCTACGTTCATCCCATGAGGACCTCTTTAATAACCCGCTCCCCTCACCTGACCTAACCTTTTTTGTAGATGTCAGTTCTGTGCTGGGTTCTGACATACGACATAGAGGCGCTTACACAGTAGTCACCTCTGCTTCAGTTCTAGAAGCCAGCTGCCTTCCAGAAGGGACCACCTCCCAAAAAGCTGAACTCTTTGCTCTCATTAGGGCCCTCATCCTATCCAAAGATAAACAGGTTAACATCTACATGGATTCCAAATACGCCTTCTTGATTGCTCACTCACATTCGGCTATTTGGAAGGACCGTGGATTTCTAACCGCAAAGGGGTCACCAGTGGTCAACACCTCCCTAATTTCCAAACTCTTGGAGGCACTTCAATTGCCATCCCGAGCTGCCATGATCCACTGCTGAGGACACCAAAATTCCTCAGACCCTATAGCCATGGGCAACAATAAGGCAGACTCTATAGCACAGGGCCTAACCACAAAATCCTCAGTAGCCCTCATCTTATTACTGTCCACTGCCATCAAACCTGAATATTCTCCACAGAAACAGAAGGATCTGATAACCCAGGGTGGCCTTTTTGGGAGTGATGGCTGGATCTTCCTGGGGGGACCAGATTGCCCTTCCCAAACAGCAAGCTTACAGTTTGCTGATGGACATTCACAACTCTCTTCATATTGGCCCCAAACCTCTCCTGTAGTCCCTCCAACCCATTTTTTCTCCCAGGAATGAGAGCCATTCTGCAGCAGGTGTACTCCACTTGCTCTCTCTGTTCCACAGCTCCCCCTCAAGGAGGGATCAAACCTAAGCTTCCAACACACCAGATGAGGGGCCACCAGCCAGGTGAAGATTGGCAGATTGACTTTACCCACATGTCAAGACACGAAAGTCTCCATTACCTACTTACCTTGGTTGATACTTCTTCAGGCTGGATAGAAGCCTTCCCCACCTCCAAGGAAACTGCAAACACCATGGCCTCCATCGTTATTGAGCAGATCATTCCCAGATTTGGTCTTCCTGCATCCATCCAGTCAGGCAATGGTCCAGCCTTCACTTCTCAGGTTGTCCAGCTAGTTTCCAAAGGCCTCAACATTGACTGGAGGCTCCATATCCCCTATTGACCCCAATCCTCAGGTAAGGTTGAAAGCGCTAATGGCATTCTCAAGGATCATCTTACTAAACCGACTATAGAGCTAAAGCTCTCCTGGCCTAATCTCCCTCCATTGGCCCTTACTCGAACTGTAGTGGCCCCTAAGGCCCCTTCAGACCTCAGGCCCTTTGAGCTACTCTGTGGGAGTTCTTTCCTAATCAACCAAAACTTTCCAGTCAACCCTCCCACCGTGGCATCCTATCTGCCCTATCTCACACATTTACACAAACTCTTAAGGGAACATGCAGACCGTTGTCTCCCTGCACCATCCACCGCCTCGTCTCCAGCCAGACAACAACCTGAATGAGCTGCCGTCTTTCTTCAATCAGGTGACACGTTTTTGCTTTGAGAATTACATTCTCAGTCGCTGCACCTTAGCTGGACTGGAACCCATACAGTTATATTTACCACCCCAACAGCAGCCAAACTTTTGGACCACTTCCCCCATACCATGTCTCTCACCTTAAAAAACCACTCTTCTCTGACACCCAGCCCTGGACTGCCACCATGCTGGGGTCAACCCAACTCAAGATCTCTCACCAAAACCCTATTTCTCCTACTATTTATTAACCTTTCTCAAGCTTCTACCTCAAATTACAGGTGGAATTTCAACATCCAAGAGACATGGCAGCAAGATGGGATCTCTCACTCTCAGTTCATAGGTCAGAGTGAATGCTCTCCCACTGGTTGTGATTGTGCAATTGCTCTTAACATCACCAGATTTAGTCAGGTTCCATCCTCGTCCTTCTGCACTGCTCTACTATGCTTCCCAGCAGATCAGACTGAGGACTTCTGTAGACAACGGCCTGATACCTATGGCAGAGATGTCCCTATAACTCATGTGTGAAACATTTCCTAGATAAACCTTGTTATGAGACCAGGGCATATGCCCGATTGACTATTAAGGACCCAAGGGACCAAAAATGGGCCTCTGGTGTCACTGGTAAACTCTATTCTTGGGGATGGGCCAAGTTTCCCTTAGCTTCAATCAAAATCTGGAGAACTTCTGCGCAGATACTTCCACAACTTCATATAATCATTCAGGAACAAGAGAAGGAACTTCAACGTCAAATTGATGCAGCTACCCATCCCAGAGCTGACCTGTTCTCATGGCTCACCCTAATAAGGCAAGGTCTTCAACTCCTCAACCTGCCCAGAGTCAAAAACATCTCAGATTGCTTCCTCTGTGCAGGTTTGGACCAGACACCTCTGACTGTGGTTCCTGTTGATGTTCCCCTTAACATTTCTTCAATACCTCAAAGGACCCACTCTCCACCCTTTGAGGGGATTCCCCTTTTTCACAATTCTTCAAATAACTTTTCATATTGTTTTACCTCCTCTACCTCAGTACCTTGCAACCGAACCATACAGGTCTCTTCTACAATGTTTGCTCCTCCAGGATTCCTTTTCTGGTATAATGGCACCCTAAAAAACTTAAATTCCAATATACCCTCTGCCTTTTGTGTGCCTTCCACCCTAGTTCCTCAGCTGACACTATACAGTGAAGCTGGATTAATTTGGCTGATTCAAAACTCTTCCCCTAGAGCAAAATGGACTATCTTTCCACCAATGATGGTTGGACTCTCCCTACCATCCTCACTCGTGGCCTATGGGTTAGGGGCAGGAGGACTTGGTTATGCAGTCACTGCCACCCAGAAGCTAGAGCAGCAACTCCAGCAGGCAGTTGAGGCATCCGCTGCCTCCCTGGCCTCCCTACAAAGACAAATAACATCTGTTGCCCAAGTTTCATTACAGAACCACCAAGCACTAGATCTCCTAACAGTGAACAAAGGGGGAACAAGTCTATTCCCAAAGGAGGAATGCTGTTATTACATCAATGAAACCAGGCTAGTCAAGAAGAATGTTGAAACTCTCAGAGGTCTGAGTGAAAAACTTAAGCAACTTCAATCAGATAACCCTTGGCCAGAATGGCTAAACTCTACTCTTGTAAGAATGGTCCCCATTCTTACTCCCATATTAGTGTTTGGACTCCTCCTGATGATTTCTCCCTGTCTCTTCATGTTTGCCTGGACCTGTATAAGCGAGATTGCTAGAGTAACATATAACCAATTGCTCTTGCAACCCTACAGCCATGTCCCCACAGAGCCAACACCTGAACCTTCCCCTCCCCACTATGCCCCATAAACAATAGGAAGTAGCCAGATGGAAATCAACGCCATATATCACCAAAAAGTTTGGGCTGTTAGGCTGGCTGAGGGCAGGGCTTTAGCCAGGCCACATGGCCGAAGTTTTATGGCCCCTGACTGGGGGTGTGGCTAACCCACGCTGCCATGGTGCGGGCTAAGGGACAGGGCAAAGGGCAGCTTGCCCAAGAAAGGAAAAGACAATCAAGACACTGGCAGACAAGTTCTAATGGATTGATGGATCCACAGCCAATCTCTGAAAGGCCAACCCCATCAACTTCTCCCATTTAACCAATAAAACCAACTGCCTGGCGAAGGTCCAGCACCATTTTCTCCTGCACGCCAATTCCCTTGCCTGCTTGTCATTTCCCCTTCTTGCTCTGGTGGGCATAGGTGAATATGGCCTGGGAGTTGCCAATCCCAATAAAGGGTTTTGCTCAGCCGTTCTTAAGTCTGGCTACATCTTTGAGCACCCACACCTGGATTTATACTCGTAGTTTCTGATTTTTACATTTACAAAAAATAGGTTAATTCTATATTCAATCAACGCATGAAGCCAAGCTGGGAACTGCATGTTTTTTTCAATGTCCAGATGGAGTGACTATTTCCCATTAAAGAACTAGCATGATTGTTAGAGATAAAGTAAACATGTCATTTGTAAAATTATTTATTTAGAGATAATCATGATTGTGACTATTTTCCCTTTATTTCCACTAATCTTTCTTTTTTGTAATTTGTTAAATATGCTCTTACAGTTAGGAGGGAATTATCATCAAATAATCAAGAATAAATTTATAATGACAGAGCAAGCCAAGGCTAATGTCATCCCATGGTTTCCCACCTTGGGTTACCCATGGTTCCATGTTTTCCCCTAGTAAACCTCCATGTTAATTGGACTTCTCATGGAAGTTGAAGTTTCCCTTCTGAGTTGATTCCCCCACTTTCCCTCCCTCCAGTCTCCTTGTAGTATTTTATTTTAAGTTATGAAACAGATATTAATAATTATCAACACAATACATGAATAAACACATGTACATACCTCACACACATACACACTTAGGTAAATTGATACATAGCCACATAGACAGAGACAGAGGATTAGAGATTATCTGACAATGCCAGATAGGTCTAAGTCAGAATTTTAACTCAAGCTTCTCTACCTCCAAATTTCTCTCCCTTGTGCCATGGTGTTTCTCTTCTGAAACATAAAATATTTTCTAGTATCAAAATCATGATATGACCTACAACTTGCACGATATAATTTTTCTCAAATGAGAAATATGACACTGAATTCTGAAAAGTTTTCAAATTTCCCTTCCATCTTTATATCTCCCTGTATTCCTTTGTGTTTACATCTTGGAATGTGAATTTATTCCCAGGGAAGGAGTCATGGGATATATATATTAATATTTTTCTTATGTATTATACTATACATAAAAATAGTACTTATAAACCCACTCTGATTCACAAATAGTAATAGAAAAATAGTTTTAGTCATTATATGAATCTGTTATTTTGTTTTGTGGGTCAGTCTTCTTAATGGTCCTCTGAGGAAACCCATGTCTTAATATGCAGAACTTGTGAATGTATTACTTTATAAGGAAAAGGTACATTGTATATGGGATTAAAGTATGAATTTTTAAATGGAGAAATCAACCTGCATTATCCCAATCACCCCAACATTCTTTCATAAGGTCCTTTTGGAATCAAGAGTACATAAAAGGGTATAAACTGGAGAGAAGAGGAGGAGAAAGATGGCATCCAGTAGGAGGGCTACATATAGAATCTCTCCATGAAGCAGGACACCAACGGAGGGCGAAGTATCTATCTGCGAGGTGGGGGAATGGCACAATTCTGAAACTCATTAGTACACAGACAAGGAAAACTAGAGACTCAGAAGCTTGGATACAAGAAGCAAGGAAGAAGAATCACAAAGTGGCCAAGCAGCACCAGCTGCAAGGACCACCGCCCAGTGGTTGCACTGTTGGTTTGGCACAGAGAAGGGAAGCACACTCAAAGCTATAGGAAGGATAAATGGGCACGGAGAATCCTGCTATCAGAAGAGCGCTCACTCTTTGGCTGAACCCAGGGTCTTCATTAGTACACACAAGTTAGACATCCCTCCAAAACTGGCCACAGAGAGCTGGGAAGGGCCATATTGAGAAGGTGGACAGTCCAGGCAGTTTCTCTGTGAGTCACGAGTTTGGGTTCAAGGCTGCCCCAGGTGCTGCACCACTGGCTGCTGACTACCCCAGAAGCCCATTTTCTGATTACCTCAGGCACTATGAGTTTGTGACAGAGACATCCCCAGGAACTACATATATTCCACGTAGGAGGGTCTCTCAGGTCCCATGCGTTTGGTATGGAGGTAGGCCCAGGAGCCATGCATTCTGAAAGTCTAAGATTCAGTGAGTTCGGGGTAGAGACAGTCCCAGGAGCCATGCTTTTCTAGCATGAGTGCCTCTCCGGCATGCCAAGTTTGGGGAAGAGATAGCCCCAAAGGCCACATGCATTTTGGGGTCTCAGAGCCCACTAGCACAGAGTGGCACCTGCTCCCAGTGTCGGGAGTCCATGGAAGCCCTGCCTCCAAGATCTCCAAGCTCTTCTCAGAGCTACACTGGTGTCCATAAGGTTGCCAGTGGCTTCAGGGGCCCTGGATGAATTGGGACAGAAGTCTAGGCAGATGGTCACAAAAGCATCCAGGGTCTCAAGCAAGCAGCAGCGGTGTTGAAGATCTGCACACCCCACACATGACAAGAACACAAAAGGCAGTCCCTCCAGGAACCTCAAACTCAGAAGTTCCTCCACAAAGGAGCTATATGTGATCATCAAACCACATAGTCTATTTTGATCTCCTCAGTGGAAATAACCCATAATCCTCCCAATTTTTCATTAAGACATTGCTTTCTTGTTTATTTTCTTTGTTTTGTTTATTTTTTGCTTCTTGTTTCTTTGCTATGATTTGTTTCTGTTTTTGTTTGTATTCTTGCAGACCAGCACACTTTTTGTGTGTGCGGTACAGCCTCTCAGGGGTGAGTTTCTCTGTTACCCCTTCTTCATTCTCTTCCAAAAAGAGCTAAACACTATTCCTCTCTCACACACACACATCCTTAAAGTCATTCCTTCAGTCTCTTCATCTTTCTTTTTTCTTTTGTTTCAATTCTTATTTTATTAGAATATCCTACTTCATCTCCACTGTTGCTGCTCTTGTTCCAAATTCACAAGCTCCTGTCTAGCCTCCTATCATGTCTCCTTTGCTCTCAAGTCTATTTTTACTTACCTAGAGAGGTACTGGAAATCTGAAGTGAAGGCCAATCTTAAAAATGGGTGTTTTATTTTAAACCAGTCTGACAGTTATACTCTGGCAGAAGATAGTTACTAATCCTACTCCTCTCACAGGTGGTAATTAACATTGTAACAACTATAGAAAGAAAAAAAGTAACCAGTTCAACACTGTCTAATGTGTGCATTGCTTGTACATAATGACTCTTTTCCCTTATCTCCTGAGGTATTAGAAATTGAAAACATCAATAATAATTCTCAGGTCAGGGAGCCAGCTGTTGAGCTGTACTATCCAAATTGTACCTCATTCCAAATAAGTGAAGAGATAAGAACTACACAACCCATTAATAAAGTCCCAAAGTAAAATAACCAATGAGAGAACAGAGGTCCCATTCCCTGACACTGAAAATGAGGAGAAAGGGAAATAATTCTCCTTCTCAAACTCACAACTCCTCTGCCAAGGAATTCATGGGTAGTACCTGGATGAAAACTTATAAGAAAGTAGCAACAACCAGATCACTAAAATTATCAAGGATTTAAAAGAAGATTTAAGGAAGGAAATAAGAGCAATTATGGGAGTTGAAACACCATTTTAATGAAGAATTAGAGATGCTGATAAAAGACATTGCAGAGTGTTTGGAACTAAAAGGCACAGTCAACCAAATTAAAAGCTCAATGGAAAATATTAATATCAGAGTAAACTCAGTAGAAAATAAAACTTCAGTTCTTGAAGAGAAAACATAACAATGAAGTCATTCTGAGTAATATTGAATGCACAGAGGATAGACAAGAAAACTTAATGATAATTACCAGAATTTCCAAGAAGTTTGGGATGAAATCAGAAGAAATAACATAAGAGCAATTGGGATTGGGGAGAATATTGAACAACAAACAAATGGCATAAAGAACCTTCTTAAGGAAAAAACAAAGAAAAAATTTTCCCATATCAGAAGAGATACAGATATTCATATTCAAGAGACCTATAGGACAGCAACTAGAGCTAAACAAATGAGAAACTCACTGAGATGCATCATATTCCAGATGAATAGCAGACAAAATAGGAAAGAATATTAAAAGCAGTAAGAAACAAACACCAAGTCACATTGGAAGCAAACCAATAAGGACCATTCTGAATTTCTCAAATCTGACCATAAAGGTGAGAAGAGCAATGAACAAAATTTTTCAAATATTGAACGAAAATAATTGGCAGCCCAAAATACTATGCCCAGTAAAAAAGGAGCTTCAAATTTGTTGGAGAAATAAAAACTTTTCATGAGAAGATTAAACTAACAACATACATGAACTCAAAACCAGCTCTACAGAGACAAACTTCAAACACAGGAAAAATCAAACAACTCCCAAAGCCCACAATCAAAAGAAAGTCAATAAAAACATAACTCAGTAAAAGATATCTAAGTTGGCATAAAATACAGCAAAGGTCAGAATGCCAGAGAAACAAAATCACATATCTATTCTAACACTGAATGTGAATGGACTCAATGCCCCAATCAAAATACACAGATTAGCAGACTGGATCAAAAAATAAAATCCAATAGTAACCTGCTTATAGGAGATTCACCTCACAGCCAAATACAACCATAGATTGAAAAAAAAAGTTGGAGAAAAAAACCTACCATGCATATGCCCCACAAAAGCAAGCCAGTGTTGCAATTATCATATCTGACAAAGTAACTTTTGTCCAAAAATTAGTCAGAAGAGATAAACAATGCCACCATATCTTAATTAAGGGAATGCTATATCAAGAAGATGTAACCATAATTAATATTTATGGACAAGACTCTTATACTCCTAAATATGTTGAAAAATTACCCCATGACATTAAATTACTTATAGATCTCAACACATTAATATAGGGAGACTTTAATATACCCTTATCACCAATAGATAGATCATCAAAACAAAAAATCAATAAAAAAAGTCTCATCTAAATAACTCTATAAATCAAACAGAGCTAACAGACAGCTACAGAGTATTCCATCTCAAATCAGCTAAATTTACTTGGTTTTCAGCAGTTCATGGCTTCTTTCCAAAACAGATGATATTGTAGTCCACAAAGGTAATCTTAGCAAACATAAAAATGTTGATATGATCCTGTGTATCCTATCAGATCACAACAGTATGATCCTAGCAATTATCAGCAAGAAAAAATAATAGAAAGTGCATTAATACATAGAGACTGCATAAGTTGTCCTTAAATGAATAATGGACCAAAGAGGAAGTGAGAACAGAAATCAATGGTCAAAACCTCAAAACTTGTTGTAAATAAATTAAAATGAAGGCACAATATATCATGATCTCTGGCATGGTATGAAAGTAATCTTAAGAGGAAAATTTATAACACTTATAGACAACATTATACTTAGTGGAGAGAAACTGTAAACATGCTCACTAAACTCGGAACAAGACAAAGCTGTTGACTCTCACCATGCTTTTTCAATTTAGTTTTTCAAACCCTAGCCAGAGAAATCATAGAAGAGAAGGAAATAAAAGGGATTTGAGTAGGAAAAGAGGAAGTTAAACGATTTCTATTTGCCAATGATATGAAGACCCAAAAAAACTCTATAAGAAGACTTCTTAGAACTTCTAAATGAATTCAGCAAAGTGGCAGGATATAAGATCAACACCCATAAATCAGTTGCTTTATTATACTCCAACATCAATTCTGCTAAAGAAGAAATCAGGAAATCCTTCTAGTTCACAATAACCTCAAAACCAAATAATATTCTTGGGAATCAATCTAACAAAGGAAGTAAAACACTGCTACAGTGAAAACTATTGACCACTGAAGAAAGAAATCGAAGACCTGAGGTGATGGAAAGACGTCCCACATTGTTGGTTACAGTTAAAATGGCCATTCTGCTGAAAGCACTGTACAGATTCAACACAATCGCTATCAAGATACCAATGTCATTTTTCACAGATGTATGAAAAGCAATTCTCAAATTAATTTGGAACAATAAGAAACCCAAAACAGCCAAAGCACTACTCAGAAAAAATATATATATACAGAGAGGATCGCAATAACTGAAATTACATTATAGAGCTGTAGTAATAAAAACAGCATGCTAAAAAAACCCAGCATGCTATTAGTATTATAATAAGCAGGAAGATGAATGAAATAGAATAAAAGGCTGAGACTAGCCTACAAGTTTTAACCATCTGATACTCGACAAAGGGAACAAAGTAGCTTAGAGGACAGAGAACCTGTTCAATGAATGGTGGTGTACAAACTGTACAAACATATGTAAACAATTGAAATTAGATCCTTATCTTTCACCCTGCACAAAACTCAAGTATAAATGGATCAAAGATCTAGGAATTAAACCAGCAACCACACAATTATTAGAAGACAAAATAGGGTTAACATCCCACCATATCGGTGTAGGCTCCTTCTCCATTTACGAGAGTCCTGTAGCACAAGAACTAAAACCAAAACTCAATGAGCCGGATGTCGTTAAACTGAAAAGCTTCAGCACAGCTCAGAAATTAATCCAATGCATCAAGAGAGAACCTATGTAATAGGAAAAAAATCATGGCCTGCTACCTCTCCAATAGGTGGCTAATATCCAGAAAATACATAGAACACAAAAAACTTAACACCATAAACATAATCAATCCAACCAATAAGTGGGCTATGAAACTAAATAGATTCTTCTCCATAGAGGAAGTGCAAAAAAAGCCAAGAAATATATGAGAAAGTGCTCTACATTACTAGTAATCAGAAAAAATGAAAATCAAAATTGAACTGAGATTTCATCTCACTCCAGACAGTATGGCAAAAATGAAGAATACAAACAATAACAGATGCTGTAGGGTTTGCGAGGACAAAGGAACACCAACACATTCTTGGTGGAATTGCAAATTGGTTACTCTGGAAAGCTGTATGGAGACTCCTCAATTAGGAATGGAAGCATTGTATGAATCAGCTATCCAACTTCTGGGTATTTTTTCAGAGGAGTTAGAATCAGCTTATTATAGAGAAAAAGTCACATCAATCTTTATAGCAGCTCAATTTTCAATGGTGAAACTATGGAAATAACCTAGAAACCCTTCACTGTATGAATGGATACAAAAACTATTACACACACACACACACACACACACACACACAATGGAATTTTTTTTTAAGAGAGAGGGACAGAGAGAGAGAGAGGAGAGAGAAAGACAGAATCAATTTTATTTAGTTTTTCACAGACTTTTGTTGCTCAGACACTTCATCGTGTATGTGGTGTTGGGGTTCAAACCCGTGTCCTTGCGCATGCTACGCAAGTGCCGTAACTGCTGAGCCAGTGCTCCAGCCCACAGAATGGAATTCTATTCAGCTATTAGAATGCTATCATGGCTTTTGTAGGTAAATGATTCGAAATGGGAAAAATCATGCTAAGCGAAACAAGCCAAACAGGAACTTACGGGTTGAATGTTTTCTCTGATATGTGGAAGCTAGAATGAAACCTAATATAGTATTAAAGTTAGTCAAGTTTATTTAATAGACACACCAAATTTAAAGTAACACATAAGCTGTGGAGACTATAGTTATGAATATAGGGGGCATGGGAGGAGAAATGCAGGAAGGAAAAGGAGGGAAAAAAGTGGGTGTTCAATACTGTGGAATACACTTGAATTCCATGAGAAGCCCAAATGCACACAAGCAGATATATAAATCTAGTATTTTCAAGGTTTAAATTACTTATATATAGTCATTTATATATAAAATGGAAAAGTCATTAGATCAGGGAGAGGGGTGGGAGGATCCTGGACAAGGATTGAGTTTAAGCAACTCTATCAATTCATATGCATGTATGAATGTAAGATGTTGCTGTAAGATGATGCTGAACCAATAACAAAACCTAATGAGAAGATATAGGAAAACTGGATATCTATATGCATTAAGAGTGAAATTCAAACCTTGTATTATACCACATACAAATATTAACTCAAATGAATTAAAAATTTTCATGTAAGAAATGAAAAAGCAAACTCCTAGAATAAAACACAGCAGAAAATTTCATTCATATTAGTCTTGGATATGACCTCAAAATCACAGGCAGTTAAAGCAAAATAAATGAGTAAGACTGTATCAAGGTCGAGCTTTGCCTAGTAAAAGAAAACTGACAATGTAAAGAGGCAACCTATGGAATGGAAGAAAATATTGCAAGATATATCTTTCATACAGATTTAATGTTTATGGAATAAAAATTTCACACAACCAAATGTGAGTAGCATAAATAAGTAAACAAAAACCAAATAACCAATTAAAACTGGAAAAAATATCTGAATAGATTTTTTTCCAAGAAGTTAAAAAATGGCCAACAGGTATATGAAAAAGTATTCAGTACCACTAGCCATTAGAAACATACAAATTAAAACCAAATTGGCATTTCATCCCATGTTGGGATGGCTATTATCATAAATATAAGAGATAATGCATTAATCAGCTTTTTGTGGCTGTGATTCAAGAACTATCAAGAAAAAATTTAGGAGGAAATGTTTATTTAGTGGTGCATGGTTTCAGAGGTCTTAATCTGTAGAAGACAGGCTCCATTCTTCAGGATTTGAGCTAAGGTTGTAGATTATGGTGTCAGGCATGGCTCAAGATATCACATTGGGACACAGAGCAGAGAGAAACTCAGTGCCAGATATAGAATAAATACATCAAAGGCACACCCCCCCAATGGCCCACCTCCTCAAGCCGCCCACTACAGGTCTTTATTTGAGTAAAGGCTTTTGTAATACAATCATTTCACCTCAGCCTTTTCAAATTGTCACACATGAACTTTTCAGGGACACCTTATATTCAAACAATCACAGGTAACAAGAAGTTGATAAGGTTGTGGAAGGAAAGGAAACTTTGTATGTTGTTGGTGTGAATATAAATTGGTACTTCCAAAAGATCCTGAAATCCTACTTCTGGATGTATATTCACCCAAAAAATGAAATAAAGATCTCAAAGTGACAACTTCACTCCATGATAACTGCCACAAAATTCAAAATAGCTGAGGTATGAAAGCAA
The DNA here is from genome assembly GCA_004027875.1 of Aplodontia rufa. Classification (NCBI taxonomy): domain Eukaryota; kingdom Metazoa; phylum Chordata; class Mammalia; order Rodentia; family Aplodontiidae; genus Aplodontia; species Aplodontia rufa. Next base: position 85,749 of record PVKS010002643.1, on the reverse strand, counting down.
GATAAGAGTCCTTGGATAAATGAATGGATAAAGAAAAAAATGCATACATTCATTTATAATATAGGTGAACATACAAAATTCAATATTATTCAACCCTAGAAGGATTCTGAAATTATCAAAAACATGAATAAAACTGAAAGAAATTATGTTAAGCAAAATAAGCCAGATATGGAAAGATAAGCACTTTATCTTGTAACTTAAATGTGAAAAAGTTGAAATTATAGAAATAGAATGGAACAGTGGTTGACAAGACATGGGAAGAGAAGAAAAACGATGACATGTTGATCATAGTGAACATATTTGAGTTTTAAAACGAACCAGTCCTGGGGATTAATGTGCAGTATGAGAGGTGATGGATGCGTTAATTTGATTGTGATAGTCATTATACAATGTATGTCAAATCATCACATTAAATGCATTGAATATCATTGACTATATGCTGCTTTTGTCTATTAAACAGTTTTGAATTAAAATTCTCATGTGTGGGACAGGGATAAAGAGATGTTAAGGATGGAAACAGAAATCAAAGATATCAGATGATTTTTTTACAACTAGTTTTGAAGATGGAGAGAGGGGTTATGAGCTAACGGAGATAGGCAGACTCCAGAAGCTGAAAAAGGCCTTGTACAGCCTTCAAAGGGAATTTAATCCTATAGACCCATTTTCATATCTGACACGTTGGGAAGGTAAAATAATTTAAGTATTTAGTTTTAAACAACTAAGCTTTTGATAATGTTTTACAACATAAATTTAAAACTCTTACATGAAGTTCTTCCCTGCCTTTGTTAAAATTTTTCTCAGCATGAAAATATATGTGGCTTCATTGGTTGGAAAATGTCACTTAAGGATGGCTGAAAGTTGACTAGGAACACAATTGTGGTATCAAATATGTATATATGAGAACTCATTTTTCTTCAAAAGTTCAAAAAAATCAAAACTGATCAGATATGTGGTTTCCAAGATTGGCAATGACTTACAATTAAAAGAAAAATAGAAGATATTTCAGTCAGCTTCCGTTGTTATTATAAATGCCGTTGACTGGAAGGCTTGAACATCTTTTCTCACATTTACAGAAACTGGGACGTTCAAGATCAAGGTGCCAATCAACTTGGTTGCTGAGGGGACACTCTTCCTGGTTTGCAGATGGATGTCTTCCTACTCTATGCTCACATAGGTGAGAAAAATCATCTTTGTTTTTTCTAATAAGGGTACTAATCGCATTTGGAAGATTCTATTCTCATGATCTAGTTACTTTCTGAAATCCCCATCTTCACATACCATCATATTGTGGTATAGAAATTTGAAATATAAATTTTAGATGTATCAAAATATATATTCCATAGCTCAAGATTTCCTTAAAATGGTGACTCCTTTTCGCTTTGCCATCAGACAATTTGTAGAAAAGAGTAAAATGTGTTTATGAAATTTTTCTCAAATGGAATACTGGAAACCCTTTCTAATTCTTTATTTCATCTGTCATTTGTTTGGCTTAGGTCAACAGTCAGCATATTATCAACTCATGTACAAGCCTTTTCTTAGAAATTTGACCCTAACAGGAACCATGGAAAGTCCATGCTACTTTCCGTGTGTAAGGATGCACTTAAGACCCTCCCCAAAATAATTGCTGGATTAACTAAATATATTTAGTAATAATTAACTATCATGCCAGGTTTCTGAATGAATAGCTTTTGAACTGCATCACTGGAACTAGAGAAAAAGGATCTAAACACTGGGAAATCTTCAGAATCAGCAATGTGCCTATTTCATTATCCCTGGTACCTATTACATAGCCTACCCTGGTGAGAAGCTTGAAATATGTTCTGATTCCATTGATTGACTACTTCTCTGGTTAACTGTGTGTATAAATAGACCTCTGATTATGCATTGATTGTTAAAGGAAATAGTAATAATCTATACAAGTGTGTGTTGGTCCTGTGCTGGTCTACACTTCCCTATTTTTGTTTGAACCTCCACCTATCCTGATAGACCTACAAGTAGAGCCTATGCCTTCTGTAAGTCTGTTTTTAAGTCTTGGTCTGACCCCTTACATATGGGAAGTACCTAAAGCGTTCAGTTTGCACAGATATTTAGAGAACTGCATGGGTGAGCTAATGAATGAATGAATGAACTTTGAGATTCTGAGTTGGGCTAATTTTACTTAGCATGATTTTCTCCATTTCTATCCATTTACCAGTAAAGGCCATGCCTACATTTTTGTAATAACTGATTATAACTTCATTTTATATATATACTACATTTTCTTATTCCATTCATCCAGTGATTGTCACCTGGGTTGATTCAATGATTTAACTATTGTGAATTGTGCTGCTATGAACATAGCAGCTGTGTTGCTATAGTGTGATGATTTTATATCAGTTGGTTCATAAGGTGGTTCCATCCCGAATTTTTTGGGGAGTCTCCAGATTGCTTTCTGGAGTGGTTGCACTAGTCTGTAATCCACCAACACTGTACAAGAGTTTTGTTCTCCCTACAACCTTTCCATTATCTGTTGTTGCTTGTATTCTTGATCTTTGCCATTCTGACTGGAGTGATTTGGTCTCTTAATTTAGTTTTGATTTGCATTTCCCTGATTACTAGAGGTTTTAAACATTGTTTCATATAGTTATTAGCCTTTTGTATTTCTTCTGCTGAGAAGATTCTGTTTAGTTTTCTGCTGATTTATTGATTGGATTATTTGGGATTTTTAATTAAGATTTTCATGTTCTTTGTATCTACTGTATATAGTTTCAGAAGAACTAACACCTTTCTCTTAAATTATTACATGAAATTTAAAGGGATGGAATATTCCTAAACACTTTTTATGAGGCAGACATAACCCTGATACCAAAATCCGACAAAGATGCATCAAGGAAAGAAAACTACAGGCTAATATTCTTGATAAATATAGATGCAAAAATCCTTAATAAAATATTACCAAACCAAATTAAAAAAACACATCAAGAAGCTAATACACCATGACCAAGTGTGTTTCATTCCAGGGATGCAAGTTTGGATCAACATAAGCAAATCAATAAATATGATTCATCACTTAAAGAGAAGTTATGACATAAAAACCACAAGATCATCTCAATAGATGCAGAAAGGCCTTTGATAATATCCTATGAATTTCTAATGGAAAACAATACCAAACTCTTCTCACCCATGTTGAAAAGAAAAGGACATACCTAATAGTTGTGTTGCTTCTCTGCACCTCTAACCCTCTTGCTCTTTTGTCTTCCTAGCCATATTCCCCACAAAAGAAATGATTGGTTAATGTCATATTTCTACTTGATCACTTGCTGAGAATCTACTTGCTGAGAACATGTTTGGTACCAAAGTGAATGAATGTTTGAAGACAAGGTTCCTACAGTAATAATGCTCCAAATGTGAAGTCTGTAATTGATTTTCACAGCACGAAAAATCCTGAGAATAAAGGGGTTAGGCCAGACAGCTCAAGGTAATTTCAAAGCCCAAATACCCTAGTAGTATGGATTCATAGAGATTTTTTTTCCATCATAGATAAAGCAAAGCAAAACCAATTAGATCATCAGTGATGAAAATAACAATCACTTCAGCTGTAAAAATGCCTGCATAATAGAATATGGAGACCTACAAATTCCTCCAAAAAGGTTATTATGCTAATATCATAAGCCCAAGGGTGGAAGATGTGTTACTCATCAGTGACTACACCAATATGTCCAGAAAAGCATAAGAACTTAGCCACAGTCAGATTGTGCTCATGCTACTAAGCTGGGAATTGAATGGAGCAATAATGTAAGCAGAGGGCAGCATCTCCATGCAATAGGTAAACTTATCACTCATAAAGCCCCTGTGTAACGCAGGGTCTTTACCAGTATATCACACTCAAAGTTATCAGCTTCCAAATATATATGCAACTCCAATGATGGCTTAGCACAGCATCACAGTGGTTCAGTCTCTCCTTCACCAAAAACAAATAGCACACATTAATGGTAATAAGAAATAACCTCTCAATCATTGTAGGTTTAACGGAATTGCACAGCAGCTTTAAATCTAACATAGAAAGTATGCATATTTAGCCACTGACTGACATTTTCTACTAATATTAATAAATAATGTTAGTGAATGTCTCCAGTGCTAGACCTATTGGCCACCTAAATGCAGGGATTAATAACAAGCACATTTGTATGCTCCCCTTTAGGCCCAGTTATCTATCTTTATTTACTTGGGAGACTGTGCTTAGCTCACTGTTAGCACAATATAAGTTGGATATATTCCATAAAATGTCTATTCGAAAGGAAGCATGGAAGAGGCCACATAATGTCCCAGTTAATGGAGACCAGGCATGTTTATACTCTTGGCACTTTACACTCCAGTAAAGGAGTTGGTATTATCTTTGATAGGTTGGATTACTACATTGGTTGCTTTGAACTTTAATATGTGATTGATATTTCACATAAAATTTGCACTGGCAATACTGATCTTTGAATATTCCTCAAACTTTTAGCATAGGAGGTACTTTCTAAAAAGAATCAATTAGCTTCAAATAAACAAAATGTGCATGAATCTCATTAGTTGAGAATAGTTCAGAAGAGTCACCTTGTCTGCAAGAATGCAAATTAAGTAGAATAAACTAATGTTGACATTTTAAAGATTTCTCTATCATTGTTCAAAATCTGTTAAAGTGTGGGTCATTTTGAGTCAGTTTTCTGCTTGAAATCTCCTCATTGCATTCAATGAGCCAAAGTATAGCTGATCCTCATTATTTATTAATTCGGTATTTGTGAATTCATCTATTTACTACAACTTATTTGAACCCACAAATCAATATCCAATGTACATTCCTGTTGTCTGCAATTGTGCACAAAGCCTTGAAATTTCTGGTCTCCTGAATCACATGTTCCTAGCTGAGGCTGAACAAAGCAACACTGTCTGCTCTTGTTTCAGATGTCATATTGTAAACAAGTATTTTTTTCCTATGGCTGATTTACTGCCACTTTTCAGCATTTCTATGCTTCGTGTTGGTGATTTCAAATTTCAAAATGACTTCCTAGCATAGTGCTAAAGTGCTAGGTGCTCCTAAGGGCAATAATACTATGAGTTTTATGGAGAAAATGCATATGTTAGACACGCTTTTTTTTTTTTTAAGAGAGAAGGACAGTGAAAGAGAGACACAGAGAATCAATTTTTATTGAATTTTTCACATGGCTTTCATTGCTCTGACACTTAGTTGTGTATGTGGGTTTCTGGGGTTTTAACCTGTGTACTTGTGCATGCCAGGCAAGCACTGTAACTGCCAAGCCACCACTCCAGCCCCTAGATATGCTTTATTCAGGTTCAAGTCGTTGTTCTGTTGTTCTTTGATTCAATGTTAATGAATCAAAAATATGGACATTCTGGGAAGTAAAATTTTGCCATCTACTATGTGAGGCCAACCACTTCAAGAAATACCAAGTATCGAGAATGTATGATGAAGTTACATAAAACATAGAAATATGGTTAAGTTTGTGGATTTACTTAACGACAACCATTTTGTATGTGTACGGAGCAGCAGTTTTGTGAATCTGAAATTCGAGCGAATTTATAGTCATGTTACCAAGGGTCAGGAAAAGAATGACCCCCTTATCTGCTAGTACTGGCTTGCTTGAACATTCAAAAGGTGATATGGCATGAAAAACATTAAATTAAATCAGCTCTGCTGATCAGAAGGCTGTGGAAGAATAAAAAAAAAAAAGTAAGTTTTATAAGAACAAAAGTTTATGTGGAAGAACAGGTTTCTACTGCTGATGAGATTAATTGTCTCATAAAGATGTTGGCAAATGAGCCTCTACAACTCAAATAGTATTGTGGTTCACAAAAAAAAAAATTTGTGACCCATGGTTGCTGGGAATATAACCCGATCTTTCTTCCAATAGGAATAGTTCAGTATTAACTCATTTAGTATTGGTGGCAGGACAACTATTCACTCTATTTCCACATACAAGTCCTACCACAATCTGTCCTCTGGTATCTCTCAATTCATCCCCATATTTTCCCTTCTTAACCTTTTTATGGAACATGCCATGTGTGTACATGTTGCACTTATCTGTCCAGAATGCTCATTTCATCAATGTCCATTAATGTCAGCTTCTTTTCTATACAAATAATACTATGATGTTTATTTGTTAATGTTTATTGTCTGACTCAAGCCCAAGATTCAGCTTTCATCTGCATGCTTTCAGTAGGAAATACTATGATAGAATAGGAAAAAATAATTACTGATTTAAAAATCAACTTGAATGCTACCTATGACAGAAAGTAATGATATAAACATGGATTAATTATTCAGTCTCTTGAAGTCTCAGTTTTCTTATCTAGAAATTGAAAATACAATTACTCTTTTGTAGAATTGTGGTGATTAATACTAATGAGAGCTGAAATCACCCAATGTACATCAGGAGTATGAATTCGTATTCCTACAGGCTTTTTCGTTTAATCCATTTTTTCATTTTATAATTTCAACCCCTGCTCCCCTAGGCCTACTTCATCCTGACAATTTTGTATCTGTCTTGGTTGTGTGAAATTTCTCATGTGTAGAATGAGAAATAAAGATACAAAAAACCTCATCTTAGTTCTACCAGAAAAGTCCTCTTCAGAATTATTTGCTTTCATATTTTATTAGATGAGTTTGATTATATTTTCTGTGTAGATATGTTGTAAATTTCATCCTTTTTTAAAGTACTTGCATGTCTGAAATTATTTAATTAAGCTTCCATAGTTTGAGCTACAGTTTAATCATTACCATCAAAAGTTTGTCTTAGAGAATACACCAGAATCAATTATCCCCTGCTCATATAATTTTCCTTCCAAGTATAACCTCATATGGGAAGCAAATATCTCATAATAGCTGTTCAATCTAACTCTTTCACATTGGAATCAAGAAGAGAAGAAACTTTGAAAGTGGATGAGTTAGAACCAGAGAGAGTGAGAATGTTCTTATAGAAGATACATATGAATTTCGATTGAAAGCTAGGAAAGAAACTTGTTAAATGAATGGAAAGATGGGTGTTATTCCAGACAAGTGCCATCATTAAGAATTTTGAAATCTTCAGAGAAAATGATGTGTTTAAGAGAGATTATACAATGTCATTAGAATTCATGTTATATGGCAAAGTTTGATCATGTGGAATCATTTTGAGTTCAAATGCCCAGATATTAAGAATCTCCATCTGGAAACTGTAGCTCAACAATGTTGGCTAAACACTGGAATCACCAGAAGTATTTCAAAAGCAGCAATATTGTAGTTTTGACTCCTAATTAATGTTTATGCTTTTATGCTGATAGAGGATGAAGCTCAGGTATACACACACACACACACACACACACAGGCACACACACATTTTTCAAGTATCCATGTGGTCACTACTATCAGTCATATTTGTGTTTTCATGATATACGTTCAAGAGAACTTTGGAAGAATTTCATTTTGTTGGGAGAATTGGTACTCACTTCAATCAGTTTCTATCACTAATAGGAATATCTGAAATAATCAACTTAAAGAGGTTTACTTTGATTCACACTTTAGAAGTTCTAGGCCATCATTGATTGAGCCTGTTGCTTTTAGGTCTGCAGTGGGGCAGCACATAATGGAAACTGTATACGGCAGAAAAAAGTTGCTCACTTCATGGTGATCCAAAGAGTAAAAGTAAAAAGGAAGAGATTGAGGTCCCAGGATCTCCTCAAGTCATGCCTGAATATCCAGAGATCTCCCCCTGGTCATCATCTCTTTAAAGTTGCACAACCTCCCACATCTTGGATGGATATTCCCGATCCAAACTATTGCAGTGTTCTAATAGTGCTGTAAACATATGAGGATATCAAGTAGCTTAGGGAAAAAAAGTAGCATAAGGAAATAGTAATTAGAAAAGCAAGCTTAGGACCCCAAAGACCAAAAGGACACAAGAGTACTATTAGGACATAAGAATAACTATCTTGTAGTGAAAATCACACACACACACACACACACACACACACACACACACACCCATCAATGGTGTAGAAACTGATGTACACTGAACACCCCAAGCAAGTACATTTCTGTAGTCATATTGAAGCTGGTGAGAGTAAATATGCTTGAGGTATTTTAGAGACAAATCAGTAGATTTACATGATTGATTTAAAGTTGGGAAATTACTCAGCCTAGGAAATTTCATTTAAAAAATGTTAGAAATGATTCTGTCCATACTGCATTTGAAGGTTTTGTAGTATATCTCTATAGAGATGTCTAGTAGACCTAAGTATATACTACATAAATGTGTAGAAGCAACATCACCAGGAGACACATACTGTCTAGATATTTGTACACTACTCATGGGTAAATGTTCCTTTACTTTTCCAGCTCTATCCTTGGGCTTATATATAACACTTTACATAACTGATAATTCTTCTCAAAACTTGCATGGCTGTTATTTCATATTTTTATTTAGACCTTGTTTACCAATAATATCTTCACTAGTAAACTGAAAGTTCTACAAAAGTTGGTGCCTTTTCAAACTTGCCCACTATTATATTAGCAGCACCACAACAGTATCTCAGGGTTATTATTTTTGAATGAATAACTGAATGATTTACCTTGAAATTTTAATGAAAATGCAATATTCATCTTGACTCTCTCTTCTTTTAAAATTATAAGGGTGAGAAGATGAAAGAAGATATCTCAATAATTTTCTTCCACCAGTATCCATGTAGTATCAGAAACAGCAGTACTTTTATTCTATCATTGTAAAAGTGAATTATTAGGAAGTACAGTATCATTACCATTTTATATTTTTTACAACAAGAAATTACATGCAAATCATCATAATGCTAAGAGTAAAACAAGTAGATTCTGGAAATATTGCTTGTCTTATTACATATTACTATTGCATACTGAAAACTCACTTGCACTTCTAGAAATTCAACTTTTATCAAAACATAAGGACATAACTCAGAACAATTTAAGGAATAAAGTTAAAAAGTAACACATGAATTGGAACAAATAGAATATCAAATGTAATTTTCATATCCTTAATTATGCAAATCACAGAAGCAGATGTAAAAGAAAGTTCAAATTAAGTAATATATGTTAGCTAGTTCATATTCACTTCTTAAAATCAAATGATACAGACCAGTTTTATAGCCTTAAAAGAATTTTATTCTCTGGAACACTGAACTAATGACCAGATAAAGAATATTCTGCTAGCTTTAACTTAGCTTTGAAAAGTCATATGAAATGCAATAAAATTATATTGCAACTTGTATTATTGGTATTTGTGTTATTTCCTCTCTTTGAGTCATTTCCTTTTTATGTTCTCATGAAGACAAGATACAAAAGAACAGTATCATATCAGATACACTCTCTGGCAAGCACATCTAGTGAGAGTGATTGAGAAAATAAATAATGCAATAAGTAGCTTTGACAAAGTTTTTAAAAATGAGCTTTTACCTTTCCCTAATCCACTTACTTCATATTTAGACCCAAGGACCATGGCCTACAAAATCATATTTAATTAGACAGTAATGTTAAGGATAGAATTCAAGGCATTGGCTAATCTAATTTTATTGTACTGTGACAGTAAATGTGTTGGAAACGGCCAAAGTCAGAGTGCTTTGTTTTTCTGTGTTTCATTGGCATTTCTTTAAGAAAAGGAAGAAAATTAACTAGCTGTCTCTTACATTCACACTTCAGCATTCATTTGCATCCCAAATGGCAACCACATTTGAAACTTCAAATAGATAAACGTTACCTCCCAGCAGGAGAAATATCTTACACATTCATTTTATACATACGTCCCCTATGGAGGATGGTATGATCATTCCCCATTTATTCTGCAATCATTCACCCAGTGCTTATTGCATCTTTACTATGTACAAGACATTTCAAGATTTTCACATATGAAAATTTTAAAAAAGAACAAAACAGCTTTGGACACTCCTGATTTCTGGTTCTGCAAAGAAGTAGCCTGGACATTGCCACTCCATTCTAATATATAAAACATACTGAACAGATGAGCAAATGGACAAGACTTCTCTAGAATCTGTAAGAGGAGTAAGGACACAGGGCAAACATCTGCTTTGAAAATTGGAGAGACAGACAAGCAAATACGGGGAATAGCTCATGGAAAAACAATGGGAATAAGGAACCACAACAGGATCCAGTGTTGGGTCAGGAAAATCTGAATTGTTACTAATAAATTACTGAAGGCCCAATCTGAACAACTATAAGATCCAAAAGTTCTTTCATGGGGAGCAGGAGCTCACACATTTGTCAGTTTTACCTCTAGAGGAAGGATCAGCTTCTCCCACTATCAGAGTTTCCTCCCATGATTTTGGAAAGGAAAAAAGGAAGCATTTTTAAATACACCAGAGCACTCTTTCATTTCTTAACAAAACCTGACCACAGGAGAAACTAGTTAGCCAGCATCTAAATTTCTGTACCAGTACCAGAACATAAACATAAATTTATTATGGTTTAGATGTGAGGTGTTCCCCCGAAGCTCATTGTGAGAATAGAAAAGAAAACTTGGAGGTGAAATGATTGGGTCATGAAAGCCTTGACCTAATTGGTGCATTAATCCCCTGATAGGTATTAACAGGGTGGTAACCATAGGCAGGGAGTGTGTGGCTGGAGGAGGTGGGTCATTGGAGGGATGATTTTGGGGTATATATTTCATTCATTGTGTGGGGAATCTCACTCGCTCTCTTTTGCTCTCTCCCCCTCCCTCTCTTCTTCTTGATGTTATGTCCTGAGCTACTTTCCTTTACCTTACCTTGAGCCCCAAGGAATGGAGCCATCTGTCTATGACTAAAACCTCTGAAACCATGAACCCCCAAATAAACTTTTCCTCCTCTAAGTTGTTCTTGTCAGGACTTTTGGTCACAGTCGAAAAATAGCTAACTAAAAACATTCCATTTCAGATCTTCTTCCATATTATAATAGCAAAAGAGAATAGAATGCAATATTGAAATTTTTAAACAAGATATAAAATAAAACCACCAACCTAATTCTTTCCCATCTCTTATATCAGTATTACCACCATTTCACTATATATAAGAATATATAGGCAAAAATGCCATTGAATATATTGAAGAAGATATTATCAAGATGGAGATATTGCCTACATTGTTTGAGAGACTTAATGAAATTTCTGTCAGAAACCCAGATGAAATATTTGTAAAAATATTTGTAAAAATGTAATTTGAAATTCATATAAAAATTTGAGGGACTTATAACAACCAAAACAATCCTTAATAGCAATAATGTAGAAATATTTCCACTTCCTGTTTGCAAACTTAGTACAAAGGAAGGAATTGAGACAGTGCAGATCTGTCTTAAAGACATACAAATCCAAAGAATATAATTTAGAATCCAGAAATAAAGCCATACATTTATTGTCACTGATTTAAAAAAAAGTGCCAACACCTTTCAAATTGATTCAAATAGTTACATACACACCTCACATCATATACAATCACTCAAATAGATCAAAGACCCCAAAAGTGATAAAGCTATAAATCCCTTAGAATAGCATATAGGGGTAAATAATCACACTTTGGGAAAAAAACATCAGTTTTATATCCAGAATATATGAAGAAACCACAAACTCATAACTAGAAGATAATCCCCCAAAATAAAATATTTCATTAAATTATCAAGAAAGATGGTTGAAAGAAAAATAAAGACAATTGATGTTTGACATTATTTGACATTAAGAAATTGAATTTTGAAGCCACAATGAGATGTGAATATGTAATCATAACAAAGTATTAAAAATATTCATAATGTATAGCATGTTTTGCTTCTGTAATTTGACTATGAGATTAATTATCATTTTAGTTAGGAATAAAACACGATGTGAACAATTTTTTTAACTTATTACTGCCAACCAAATAGTGAGTACTACGAATTGGATCCAGAATATCCCCCAAAGTCTCATGTGTTGAAGGTTTGTTCACCAAGGCAGTAATGTTCATGGAAAAATTTGAAGTATTTGGATCATGAAAGCTCAGACCTCATCAATGGAGCAATCTATTGAGGGATTCGTCCTTGAATGGATTATAGGGAAGTGGTGGAAACTACAGGAGGAGGAACAGAGTTGGAAGGCATAGATCTGTGGGAGCATGCCCTTGGATACTGTATCTCATCCTCATGTCCTCTCTCTGCTTCCATCTACCATGAAGTTAGCAGCTTTCCTCCACCAACCCCTCAGCCGTGATGTTCTGCCTTAACTCAGGTCCAAAGCAATGGAATCAGCCAACCATGGACTGAAATTGTTGAGCCAAAATAAGTCTTTCCTCTTCTGACCAGTTTTACTGAGATGTTTTTGTTCCATCAATGTAAAGCTATATAACACATTCTGCTTATAACAAAAGCAAATCATTAATTTATTCATACATTTATGTAAAAATGTCAAGCCATTCAACGGTGTTATATCATTAACAGGTGAATTTGAATACTTTAGAGAGGAGAGATCACATTCGGAAGGTCATAGGAAAGGAGTGGGAGTCACATATAAGTAAATCTGACAGAATCATTTAAGTGAAAGCTGATAGCACACAAGAATTCTCTCATAAAGGACATCAAAATCCAAACAGAAATCTTGAAAGAATATCTTAACTTCTTACTTGATATGCCCATTACTGAATATCAATTATATTTTGTTGTCAATTTTAAAATGCTAAAGATTTTCTTCTTATTCTGAAATTACAGATTTTATAGAATTATTTGACTATACTAAAGGTGCCCAAGAAAATCTGGCCTTTACCATCTATCAAAAACAAAACAAAATAAAAAGCAATAAGAAAAACAAAAATTTTAAAATCACAGTGAGCAATCTTGCAGGCATACTGTGGTCAATATCCATGTTTATAGTCTACTTCTGTGAAAAGTTAGGGGGCTTACCATCTGACACTGTTGATGTGTTCTTTTGGAGAATGATGAGGGTTCTGAATAGCTCTAATTTCTTAACAACACTGGCATCAATGAAGCACTGTGATGATGGCCCACGGTACTTTGGGGGGCCATGAAACTATTTTAATTTATTTAAAAATAAAAATAAATAACTCAAGCTGGATTATAACTGTCCTTATACCAATCCACTTAAAAATAGACATTTATGATCTGGTTCTAAACTGATCATCATTCGAAAAAAACCTCATTGTTCAGTGAAAATCTGTACAATGACTGGGTGCTTTTTGACAAGACTGAATTATCTAAAAGTCAGGTTGGGAGGCACTTCCATTCTACAGGAACATAGGCATGGAAGAGGGATAGAGGCACAAACCTAAAGTTGTGATACCTGAAATAGTTACTTCTTCATTTCACAAACTAGAGTTGACAGTTCTTTGTCTTTGAACACCACTACATACTTAAAAACATGAATTGAAAATAAATATGTATTAAAGGACCACTCTTCTCTGTAGTAGGAAACAATATTACTCAGGTTGCTAATTATGATTATTTGTCCCTTCAAAGTTTATATTGCTTTGTTCTTTCTGTCAGAGAAATGTATCATACAGTGATCTTTATGTTCACTCTAAGAAGACTTCCCACTGTGTAGTTCTTAGCTTCTCATCCCACATTGAATCTTAGCCTGTATGAAGCAAAGACATTTTTCCGTCACTATTATGCATAATAAGAATTACAGTTTGTTTGTGTGTGATTAATTACTGCTTTTCCCAAGAGATGCATTGCCAAGTGTTTTCGTATGCTAATATATGGAGCTGCCAGTGCTAACTCAACTCTCTCATCCTGAAACTCACCTTAAGTGAAAGAATATCACTGTTTTTTTTGCCAAAGTTGTCATTTCCCCAGAAATGAAATAAATATCTAAGAAGTGTTTCAATGATAGAGCAGCTTTTCACCTGACAGATCATTCCTCATTATCAAAAGGCAAATATATGTCATTGTGTGCATTACTTAAGACTCATGAGATAATTGCTTCAATTTGCCTGACAATCTGATAATGTCATTTGCACAAGTGTGAATGGTGTCAACACTGAATGAATGTTCCTGAATAATACTAAAGGTGTGACGCACACTTGGGATACAAGGACTTCTATTGCAGTGTCTCCTGTCAGATGAAGTCCTAGATAGTTTTTTGTCTCTTCAAATCTGCATCCTTGATGTAAATTTCACCCTTCATTTATCACCCTAATAGGGAAACAGATCAAGGCTGCAGGTGATCTAAGAAATATGTGTCTTAATCACAGCTTTAAATTAGAAATCATATTAAATGACATTTCCCAAAAAGTTCATACAATGGATCAGCATACACACATAGCATGTTGTCTGAAGGTTGCAGAGGAAACATATATTTGGGAAATGAATTATTTCATCTCAAATACCCACTAAGTATCATGACATTATATATTTTGTTTTTTTTTTTCATTTCTCAAATTATTGTTTCTTCATGTGTCAAAGTGCTTATAATCCTAGCTATTGTTAAGGAATTCTATGGAGATTAAATACGCTAATAATTGATAAACAATTATTACTGTCATTGGCTTAGAGTAAACACTTAAGATAATTTGCTTTTTTGTTAACTACATGTATACTAAATCAAGTTCTTTATTATTTCAAGCCTCAATTTCTTCATCTGGAAAATGGATTAAAAATAAATTGAATGTAATGCTGATATCTTTAGAGGGTTTTTGTGATGTTCACATGAGATACATAAATATTTTATGCCAATGTACAGCACAAAGATGTCTTTGGGAGAAAATTGTTTCTATATTTTTTGCAATCAACAAGTGTGAAGGGAAAATATTATAAATGTTTTTCACATGAAGACATTGGCAGGCTTCAAAATTAACAGCAATATATTTCTATTTTATTATTCACCTGAGCTGGTGCTAGCAGCAGATTCTGCCTGGAGTAATTGTTCAGATCAGTGGTCTATGTCCAAGGACAGAAGAAATAAGACTTTTAAGACTTTTAATTAATACAGAGTAGAAACCAGAGAGATATAATAGTGTAGGCATCTGCTAAACTATAAATCTCTGAACAGAAATGACCCTTTGTTTGATTGCAATTCAATATTTGGAAATTATAAGATGCAACATGAAGTTCATTTCAAGTAAAGAGTTCTTATTTAACTTAGAATGTAAACCTATGGTGCATTAATGCATGTCCAATTGAATTTTATTATAGAATAAAAATGAGGCTTAGCATATTTTATTAAATACATGCATTTATTATTCCAATATCTACTAAAATGTTAGTACATGAGATTTGTTTTTAAAAAATCAAAACAATCTCAATATTAGAAGAATAAGAAAATATATTTGCATATAAGAATGGTCAACACACATTTTTAAAAAAATTTAACAGGTATATATTGCTAATTTTCTTAACAAAGGGTATGAAATTAAAAGTGAAAAATGGAGTCAGATTCCACATTTTTGGCAGCCAGATTTATAAAACCCATGGGCAATTTTTAGGTCCTTTCTATTGTTTAAAAAAGCATTTTTTTTTAACAAAACTGTGTACTTTCAGGGAAAACATTTTCATTTTCTCCCTCCATCCTCTTAAAGTACCAGCCATTGGATCACAATTCTCCAGAAATAACTTAGTTGATTTTGAAATATGAACAATAAGCAAATTTCTCCAGTCATTTGAGTATGGTTTCAATTATAAATCAAGAACCTAAAACAAATGAGTGTAAAAGGAAAGGAGTTGGAGGGAATTAACAGATTCCTGGTCTCAAGAAAACAACCAAAACCTCACATCAAGAGAAGTACATAATATTTTTAAATAAAGGAAAGATATTTCAACCAAGAAAAAGACAGATGCTATGTAAAAGATGTAGAACATAAGAATTCTGAGATACTAAAGATATAATAACCTAAATTCACTAAAAGTAAGAAAAATTATGCATGTGTTGAATGAAAATATCAAGGAAATCACACAGAATGTAGCACAAATCAGAGAAATATACCAAGAATCAAATACAAAGATGTCCATGGTGATATTTTACAACACAAAATACTAGAAGCAATCTGAAAAATTAAATGTAGAGTCACATGCATGTGTATATATACATGCAAAAATATCTTATTAGAGGAAAGATCAGTAGAGTCAATGAAGGGGATTGAAAATGAAGAGGGGACAGAAAAGGAATAAAAAATGTACTGAATATGACTGATTGAACTTTCAGATGTACATGCAAGAATGTGGCAACGTGGGGTCCAGCATCAGGCAAATCCACAGGACACCGATTTAAAAAAAAAAGAAAGGAAACTATAAGTGGATTAAATAGAGATCTGCAGATTGGAGGGAAGGAAGAAGGGAAGTATGGGGACTAAATCAGAGTGAGTTGGGTCCCAGTGCTTTCACAATTACGGCAAAGTGTATCCTGGTGGTGTACTCTAACTAAAAGGAATTAAAAAAAACATTTTATGATAAAAACAACATGTTATGTAAATACTGTAAAATGACAAGCCAACTCTCATACAAAGGATTGAAAATGAAAAATATGGAAAATACATCTAATTATGTTTTATGGTTTCCATTGGGGTTTTAGATAATAAAATATGAAATGCTGATACTTTTAAACTTGTTTTAATTTTCTGAATTATGTATAATTCATACAATATTCTATTTAGATAGACAAATATATAAAATAACAATTATAAACACTATTTTACTGCCCCTGGTTATTTATGCCCTATATTGAACCCAGTAGGTAAAGTCCTTCCCTTTGTCTAAGACAGTTTAACACCACCATTCAGTGATTTAATGCACAACACTTATTGAGTGCTCATCATATGCCAGATGTTATGCTAAGCATTGAGAGTACAGTGGCCATCAAAGAAATCCATCTTTGCTATCACAAAGCTCACATACCAGGCCTGGCACAATGACACGTGTGTGTAATCCCAGCAGCTCAAGAAGCTGAGATAGGAGGATAGGAGGATCACAGTTTCAAGGCCAACCTGAACAACTTAGCTAGACCCTTAGAAACTCAGCAAAATACTATCTCAATATAAAAATAATTGAAAAAGGAAAAAGGTTAGGGATATAGCTCAGTTCAGTGGTAAAGCACCTCTGGGCTCAATTCCTAATACATATATATATATATATATATTCTATTATCTATAAGGGAAGCAAAGGAACAACAACAGCAACCAAAAACAAAGCATACTCATAAAAGGAAATGATGGCTTGTAAAAGGTGCCCTGAAGGAATACACAGGTTGATAATAAAGAACATCAAATGGATAGTCAAGGAAGTTCGCAAAAGAAAAGTTAACTTTTGACCTTCAAAACTAGATTACAGTGGCATATAAAAGAAGTTCCAGAAAAGAAAATAGCATGAATTAACCTCAAAAGACTCCTTGTAATGATGAAACAAGAAGATAAAAGCATAATTAGCCAAGGGAAGAAAATCATGTGATAATTTCTTGAGAGACAGCAGGAAAGATTTTGAATTGTGATCCTGATCAATCCAGTTTCTTTGTTTTTTAAGCTCATATTGACATTCATTTTACAAAGTTGTTGTGATTGCTTATGATGAATGAACAAGAAGATGGGAGAATGAAAGCAAGCAAACTGGAGACGAACTGTATTATCCCAAGTAAATTGGATGACATGATCCACTCCAGTGCTCCTCCAGGTACAATTGCCCTGTTCCAGGGAGGACTACTTCTCCTTGAAGAAGTAAAATGCAGAATTCTGAAAGAGATCCCCTGCTCCAAGTTCTACTTTGCCAAGAGTAGGGAACATAGAGCTCCCAAAAGGGGGACTCTAGGTAAGTCTCCTGTGAGTGAAAGCTTATCACTCACTTCTTGATTACCACTGATTTGGGTGTAAAACATTGCAGCTCTATGGGCTCAGAGCAAAGAGAAGATGATGGAGAGAACATTGTTTTCAATTTCTCACCCAAACCAAACTTTTAATGATATTATCGTTGTTGTTGTTGTTGTTGTTGTTATTTTAGAACACAGAAAAGCAACCCAAACTGTGCACCAGAATAATTTTGAATTCCCTTTTATAACACAGGTTTAAAGTATCATGCTCAGACGTTTTGAATCAGATTTGCTGAAATTAAAATGCCAATACTGCATTTTAACATCCTCAATACCCACACTGTCCAGGTGTGTGCATAGATATGGGATTCACTCTTCCAGGCCAAGTACCAAGCTGTCCTAACACAAACTACTCATGTGCTTTCAAAAAAATTTTTTTGAAAGCTCCAACACAGTTATAATCAGGCAATGCCACATTAAAAAGAAAACCCATTTTAGAGTGCAAATGTAATTGTTCCTTCCTCATACTTTTTGATTAATGTTCACTCAGAATTAATTTAAATAATAATCTACAGTATAAAATAGATAAGCTTTTCTTATCCAAATGATAATTCAAACTCTTAAGAATAACTGTAGTTTCCTTTTGAAATATACTTATCTGCTTTCTTAAGGAAAATTTAGGTGCATACTTTAAGTAAATGTTTTATTACAAAGAACCTTCTATAAAGTGGAACAAATGTAGTGTCCTGGAAGTCAACATAATCTAGGTTACAACACTCTAGTTATCAATTAATTTATTCTGCATTTATTATGTGTTTTGTCTAAGTAGTGGGAATTTGAATAGATTTTCAACTCTTCAAGTACGGAAAGCGTAATTTTAACACAAGGCATTATACCATGCAAAGAGTGAATAATCCTCGCCCCAGCTTTCAATGGAAAGAGGATACAGAATGATTAAAAATCATTCCCTTCTTAATATTCTCCAACTCTAATATTATTCCATGTCACATGTTCTATGTTGGTCACTTCAATATACAAAACACTCAATTAGTACTGTCTGTACACACACTGTTCATAACTAAACCTCTGCAAAAACATGTAATCTGATAATTAATATAATAATAATAATTTTTCATATGAAGACATTGAATATTAGTGTGGTTTAATTATTTGGCCAAGGTTTTGTAACTCATTGGAAAAATTCACATTGTTCTAAGAGCACAGCTTATGTTTTTCTCAATGATGTCAAACTGTCTTCCAATGTGAATCCTTTTTAATTTTCTATTCTGGAGAATTAATGAAAAACCACCATATTAAATTCTAATGCTTCTCAGGGGCACAGAAAAGACAAAGTCATATATTGTCTGTGTATTCTGCAGTCTAGCTGCACACTAGGCAGATGATAGAAAGGACAAAAACTTCTGCAAAGGAGATACAAACTCACTTTACAGAACAAAGACTCATGAAAGTCTGCATGTTAGGATTAAGCTATTCCTGCAGAGGAAATTATTTTATCCCCCATAGCAACTCTAATCTGTGAATAGAAACTTCCAGAGCAAATGTGTTGAGAAAATTACTATAAGATCTAGCAGAAAGTGTTAATAGGATCAACCAAAAAGTTTGAACATGGGTGGAGTAGGTAGGAGGGGTAGTATCGATCCTGATAATTACCAGTCTTTCCATATCAGCATTATCATGTCCACTAAGTGGATTTTTCCTTTCATTCCTCATTTTAGCACATTACAATGGTGCTAATATTTTCTCTCATATCTTTTTTTTTAAGAGAGAGACAGTGTGTGAGAGAGAAATAGAATCACTTTTATTTAGTTTTTCATGTGGCTTTCATTGCTCCAACACTTTGCTGTGTAAGTGGTGCTGGGGTTCAAACTCACATCCTTGGGCATGCCAGGCAAGAGCCACAACTGCAGAGCCACCGCTCCAGCACCTTCTCTCATGTCTTAAGAGGCATTAAATTTGTTATGCAGCTAAGCAGATGGCTTGACCTAGTGCCCAGTTACTGTTCTGCATTACTGGATGCTCTGACACAGCTTGAATGGGCAGGAGGTGCTTGAGGCTTTACCTTGTCTGTCACACACCTGCAAGAAAGGAAGTGCCTCCTTTAGAATCTCCATCTCCCCATCTCTTCTGGGAAACATGGTTCATAAGCATGCCTTGGTTCCAATAGTCCTTGATATGATTTCATCTTTTCTGTGGAATTTGTGTGTGTGGGCAACTGATTTTACCTCTGTGATCCTCAGTTTCCTCATCTATCCCATATGATTTCTAGTGAATAGCACATGTTTTTCAGGGTGACTGTAAAGATCAAATCAGTTGAGGAGTTTTCTACCTGGATTGTGTTAAATATCTAATAAAAATAACTATGAGAGTGAAATGATGAATTCATCACATATTAATCTCTGTACTGATAATGACATTATAATAGTTTCTATTTATATTATTATCTCCAGGTATAAATCTTCAAAGTACAAATCACATAATCATTTCTTTTCCAACCCACAAATTATTTTCTTTCCAACAATAAAATGACAGTGTTAAGTTACAGAAAGTTATTTTGTATTTCATATTAAATCCCAAATGCCAGTCTATTATTTATTGTATTATCAGATCTGGCATATAAGCACACACAGTCATCTTATATGAATAAAAGAATTAACAGGAAACTTTACTTCTTTTTCCAAAAACTAAAATATTTTAAATCAAAATGCTATCTCTATATATCTATCCTCCCTTTGCTTTGCCAAAAGACAGCTTTGAGCCTATCCATTAAACTCTTTCACTTTGCACTGTTTTCAATTAATAGAATCAGTCACTTTGCAGTATATTGTCACATATTTATTTGAAATTTTTTTGCTTATTTTTTTAATCTCTGCTAGAATGTAAGGTCCATGATGACAATGACCCACCTTCCTTATTTAACTGCTAGAATCTGTAGCAATTATGGTAGTATTTGACATGTATGTTGAAATTCTTAAAATTTTTGCTAATTTTTAAAAAGTTATATAAGCCCACAGGAAATTGCAGGAATTTCCTTCATACCTGTCACTAAGTTTACCCCATTAGTACCATCTTAGATGACAGTGCATTTTCAAAAAAATAAAAAGTGAAATTGATGTGATTGTCTCAAAGCAATGAACTAGACTCTTTCTTTCTAAGATCTCTCAAGTTTGTGTGCTAAGTCATTCTTTTGTGTGCCTTTGTGTACAATTCTGACATTTTTTAAAATTACATTTAGAGATGTGAAAAACTGCACCATGATCAAGATACAGGGCTATTCTCTCAACCCAAAACCCCATCTTTATATGAGTACACTATAATTAGAACATCTTTCCTCTTACTTAATCCCTGGAAACCACTTATCTGTTACCCATCTCAACAATTTTGTAATTTTGGAATGTTATATGACTTTAATCATATATGTGTACTTTGGAGACTGGTTTGTCAGTCAGCGTAATGCCTTTGAAATTCAATCAAATGACCAGTCTGTCCTTTTGAATTGTTCAGTAGTATTCTATAATTTTATTAAGTGTGTCACTAAATAAATCTCACTTACTATGAGTATGCTGCCTTTAAAAAACATAATAATAATTGGATTGTTATCACATTAATTTATTAATCTGCCACTTCAATGGATAATGATACTGTATATTCTTGTCTTATGAGTTTTTAAGCCATCATCTGTTCCTGTTGCCTCAAGATCCTCATTAACAGGTTGTGAGTACCCTGCCTAGGAGAACTAGTACACCAGTGTGATAGGGCTATCATCACTCAAAAGTTTCCTTTCTTTGTTTCCCCAGACCATGACCTAGCAACATTCATACATCAATGAATTCCTTTCATGCCTTTTGCTTGAAAACTTTCCAGGCCCCTAGTGAAAGCACTTGTACATACCTCTCCATCTCCCTACCCCCCCCTCTTTTTTATTTTTTAAGAGAGAGACAGTGATGGGGAAGGGAGGGATAAGGGTGGGTAATTGGGGGGGTACTCCTGGGGGTAATTGTAGTATCTAGAATCTATACACATTTTATATTATTGTGTTAAAAACGTGTATGGTTGTTCAAAAATTTTAAAAAAGGGGGGGAAGAGAGCGACAGTGAGAGAGACAGAAAGTCAGAATCAATTTTATTTAGCTTTTCATGTGTTTTTTGTTGCTTGGACACTTCATTGTGTACATGTGCTAGGGTTTGAACCTGCATCCCTGCACACGCAAGGCAAGCACCAAAACCACTGAGCCACTGCTCTACACCCCATCTCTTTCTCTCTTTCTATTTTGTCTCCTATACACCTTCCCATTTAGTCCACTCTCTGAAACCGCCTTTCACATTGGCCTTTTGATGACCAGTGAGTAGCATAAATTCCATAGTTTCATGTGCCTTTCCAAGTATAATTTCTGTGACTGTGTCTGGATGACCCTTAAACACCCTACAGGAGGGACTTGCTTCCCATTTACAATGCAATTGTCAACAAATGGTAGAAAGTTATGAAAGGAAAGTGTCATGGACTCTGATCTTAGCTGCTCAAAGAAGGATCTGAATCTTCATACTTGTGATGCATTGGTGTACAGGGTCTCTCAGTGGTTTCAAGAGTTGACACTTATCAGTGTCGAATACACTGAGATATGTCTTTGCTGTTTACATCCTAAAGCTTCTCTTTCCCCATTCTGATTCCAGAATAGCCTGCTTTCTAAGTGGATTTCAGAAGAAAGAAAAACTGTCTCTGAGCTAATTATGTGTTACTTCAAATTCGGTGGGTCTATTAAATAAACTTGACAAACTTTCATCCTATCTTAGGTTTTACTCTAGCTTCACGTATGAGAGAAAACTTTGGACCCTTAAGTCTCTGTGTTTGGCTTGTTTCTCTCAGCATATTGTTTTTCCATTTCCATCCATTTACCTGCATAAGCCATGATATTATTGTATCACTCTTTCCAATAGCTGAATAAAACTATATATATATATATATATATATATATATATATATATATATATATATACCAGTTTTTAGAACCATTCATGTAGTGAAGGACATCTAGATTATTTCTATTTCTATAAATTAGCTATTTTAAATTGAGTTGCTATAAGCATTGATGTAGCTGTATCTCTGTAATAAGCTGATTCTATGATTCTAGCCTTCCTGGGAAAGGCTAGGAGTGGGACTCAAAAAACTTAACATCAAAAATGCAAACACTCCAATCAATAACTGGGCTATGGCTCTAAACAAAAACTTCTCAACAGAGGAAATTCAAAAAGCCAAAAGATATATGAGAAAGTGTTCTATATCACTAGTAATGTGAGAAATGCAAATCAAAACTGCACTGAGATTCACCTCATTCCATTCAGAATGGCAAAAATAAAAAATAGGAAAAATAAAAGATGCTGGAGTGGTTGTTGGGGGCAAGAAACACTAACACACTGTTAGTGGGATTGCAAACTAGTACAGCCACTCTGGAAATCTGTGTGGAGTCTCCTCAAACAATTTGGGATTGAACCACCACAAAACCCAGCTATCAATATATGAATTTTAATGGACTATCAACAGTTAAGAAACCATGACAAGCTCTGAGAAATAGTGGAATTATTTAAGGAAAGCAAGCAAACAACCAATAACAGAAACAAAAACTTCACTGTTGGATGATATATTCAAAAGTATGCAGATGAACACTGCTTAGCTGATGACTTTCAAGTGTCTGTTAGTGAGTTATTTAGGGATCTAAAACATCTTCCAGCCTCCACCACAAGTATTATGGCTGCCTCTTAGACCTTTTTAGTCTGACGGTATGTGATTTGGAATAATAAGTGCATCTACCCTCAAGAAAGGCAATCAGGAATGGAAGGAAAGTGCCAACCTAAAAAGGAAGCAGACACTTGAACTGAGTTGTTAAATAACTAGTTTTCTCTAGGCTTGTGGTATGCTGCCTTATTTATTGTTCACAAGAGTTCTTCCAGATAGGCATTATTTTGCCAATGGCAGAAAGGTAAAATGTGGTTTGGTGATGTTAGAAGTTAGAGACTAAAGGTTTATGTTCCTCCATACACATGTACTGAAACTCCAACCCCACTGTGATAATAATTTGAATTGGAACCTTTGGGTTGATGACATCATGAAAGTGGAGCCATCTTGAGTAGCATAATGTCCTTCTAACAGCACCCTGAGAGCTGGCTCTGCTTTTCTTCTATGCAAGAACACAGTGAGAAGATAGTCAGTCATTTACAAACTAAAATCCTAAGTTCTCAGTACAGTCACTGAGAGAAATTGATATTTGTTATTTAAGACACCCAGTGTATGGCATTCTGTTATATTACCTCAAAATGAAAAAGATGCTATATAATTTTCCTAAAGCTAGAGCCTAAAGCTAGGGAGAGGTCATGTTGGAATTGCAATAGACATCTAGTTGCAAACCTTGTATTCTGTTTTCACTAACTACCACTTGTCTTCAAATATTTTACTGGGTAATCTTTAAAATAAAAGGTCTGTGTTTCACTAAACCATTTGCAGATGTTCATAGGGGTGACTGTGTAGGGAGTATAGTTGACATGTTGATGTTGCTCCAAAACAAGCACCATGTTATCTACAGAAATAGTAATAAGGTATCTCTGTCCCTTTAAAATTATTTAATTTAGAGAACCCCCATCTGGATCAGCCCTTCTCAGGCTAACCAGAGCAGATTAGCTGCTTGCAGCAGCCCTGCCTACTTGATGTTTCAGGTTCCTGTTGGTGCCTATTTCAGTCCCTCCAAAAGGTACTCAGGACATGACCCATAGGCCCCTAGAATGGAACAGCCCTGCTCAGGACCAACCAGGATAGGTTCTCCACCCAGAGCAGCCCAAACTACATAACTCCTGTAGGAGCTTGTTTGAGTCCCACCCAGAAGGCACTCAGAACACAACCCATAGAACCCCCATCCACAGCAAATCCTCCTTAGGAACAATCAGGAGAGGTTCCCCACCTGGAGCATCCACACCTACCCTACACCCTGCATTCTGGTTGGGGTCTGTTTGAGTCCCAATGGTAGACTCAGGATAAGACTGGTAGGACTGCCTTTCAGACCAGCCCTTGCTCAGGATCAACCAGGGGAGCTTACCCGCCTGGAGCAGCTCTGCCTACTTGATGCCAGGCATTACTGTTGGTGCCTGTTTGATTTCCACCAGAAGGCACTCAGGACACAACCAGTAGGACCCCCTTCCAGAGCTGCCCCTATTCAGGACCAACAAGAAGAGGTTACCCGCCTGGAGCAGAACCACCTACCTGATGCCCCACATTCCAGTAGTCTCAGATTTGCAACCTTGATCCTAGAACCAAAAGGTAGAGCAACCCAAGGACCCAGGCAGAAACAGCATCTGGAAGAAGGTTATCATCAAAGAGTTGCCAGCTGATCTGATCCCTTGAATTGCAAGGGAAAACCACTTGGAGAACAGCCTACTTTCCCATCAGGAAATATCAATTCAGAGATCCAGAAGAAGCTCTTCAAAAATGAAGAATAAAACAAGGAGAGGTTCAGCTCAAACCCAAAACTCCCCAAAAAGGATTCCAAGGATAGGGGTGAAGATGAAAACCTTGAAAATATTATGAATATTATCAATGATGACTAAAAGGGAACAATGAGCTAAAAGAAGATATAATGAAGAGACTAAGTGAGAAGACTGAAGAGTATAAAAACTTTATTATCAAAGAAATAGACATAGTCAAAAAGGAAGTAACAGAGCTAAAATCTGCAGTCAATGGCATGAGAGGAACCATAGAAGAATTTAAAAATAGACTAACTTCTATAGAAAACAGAACTTCATGTTTTGAAGAAAGAATTTCTGAAAATGAGGACAGGCTGAGCAAGCTAGAGCACATGAATGACCAAAAAAAGAAAAAAAAACTCACAGAACAGGAACAGAATTTTAAAAATGTCTGGGATGAAATGTGAAGAAACGATGTAAGAGTAAATGCAATACAGGATGAAACTGGAACACAAACAAATGGGATACAGAACATTCTCAAGGAAATTGCTTGAGAAAATTTTGCCCATATACAAAAAGAGTCAGATATGGTCATCCAGGAAGCTTATATGACACCCAATAAACCTAATCAAATGAGAAACTCACCAAGATACATAATATTTAAAATGCACAACAGAGAAATCAAGGAAAGAATATTGAAAGCAGCCAGGGAGAAACACCAAATCACATTCAGAGGCAAAACAATAAGAATTACATCTGACTTTTCAGTTCAGACTCTGGAAGCAAGAAGATTATGGAAGGAGATCTTTTAATACCTGAATGAACACAACCTGCAGCCAAGAATACTATACCCAAAAACTCAGCTTCAAATTTGAGGTGGAATTAAGAACTTTTCATAATAACAAACTTGCAGCATGTCATGAACACAAAGCCAGCATTACAACGAATCATCAAAGATAAACTCCAGATAGAAGAACAAATTAAAATCCTCAAAACTTACAAGCAGAGGAAATTCAAAAAATGTACATGCTATCAATAGATAACTAGGACAGTACAGAATTTACTAATAAAACACACTGGGTATGAACCATAACCACATAATAATTCTAACACTAAATGTGAAAGTTTTCAACACTCAAATCAGAAACATAGACTAGCAGATTGGATCAAAAAACAAAATCCAACAATATGCTTCTTACAGGAAACCCACTTTGCAGCCAATGATACCCACAGATTAAGGGTGAAAGTATAGAAAAAAAATCTACCAGGCATATGGCCCAAGAAAGCAAACAATTACAATTCTTATATCTCACAAAATGGTTTTCAAACATAAATATAATCAAAAGAGATAAAGAAGGCCACTATATCCTAGTAAAGGGAACAATAGAACAGGAAGACATAACCATAGTAAATATATACTCTCCAAACACCAATGCTCTCAACTCTGTGGAAAAATTGCTCCAAGATATAAAAACACTTGTGAACCTTAACACACTAGTACTGGGAGGGTTTAGCACTCCTCTATCACCAATATACAGATCATCAAAGCAATAAATAAATAAATAAAGAGATCTCCAGTCTACAAAACACCATAAATCAAACAGACTTAATAGACATCAACAGAATATTTCATGCCAAATTGGCAGAATATACTTTCTTCTCAGCAGCACATAGATCCTTCTCCAAAATAGATCATATTCTAGTTCACAAAGGAAATCTCAGCAAATATAAAAAAGTAGATATTATTCCATTTGTCCTATCAGACCATGATACCATGACCCTAATAATTAATAGCAAAAAACATGGCACAAAAAACACATATATGTGCAGATTGAATAACACCCTAGTAAATG
This sequence comes from Aplodontia rufa, assembly GCA_004027875.1. Lineage (NCBI taxonomy): Eukaryota > Metazoa > Chordata > Mammalia > Rodentia > Aplodontiidae > Aplodontia > Aplodontia rufa. Next base: position 58,689 of record PVKS010002643.1, on the reverse strand, counting down.
ACTAATGGATCCAAGAAGACATGAAAACAGTAATTAAGGAATTCTTGGAAGAGAAAGTGAATGAAGACAAAACATATGGAAATGACTGTACAGCATGAAAGTATTCTTAAGGGAACCATTTTTTGCACTGAGTGTGTGCATTAAAAATCAGAATGATCCTGCTATTCTACTCCTGGGTATCTTTCCAGGGGATTTAGAATCAGCACATTATAGTGACACAGCAATATCTGTGTTCATAGCAGCTCAATTTACTATTGCTAGACTATGGAAACAACACAGATGTCCCTCACTGGATGAATGGATCCAAAAGCTGTGGTACATATATACCATGGAATTTTACACAGCAATTAGAAACAATGATATTGCAGCCTTTGAAGGTAAATGGATGGCTATGGAAGAAATTATGCTGAGTGAAATCAGCATAACCCAGAAAACCAAGGGTTGAATGTCTCCACTCATCTGTGGAGGTTGGAACTAGACCCTGGCTATTCAGAAAGGTGATCTCTTATCAAGTGTTAAATCCAGATAATGTGTAAGTTTATACAGTCTAATACTTTTTTTAGTGATATTGTGGGTAAGGGAAGGGTGGGATACAGGTGGGAAATTGGGGGGACATTCCTGGGGGTAAATCTAGTATCCAGAAAGTATACACATTTTATATTATTTTGTTAAAAATTTGTATAGTTGTTCAAAAATAAAAATAAAAAAGTAAAATAAATAAATAAATAAAAAAGAATCAGAAGAGATCCCTATCACATGCTCCAACTCAAATCTCTACGAAAGGAAAAACAGTCTAATCCCAAAGCCAGCAGAATCAGGAAATAATTAAGATAAAAGCTGAAATCAATGAAATTCAGAACAAAACAAAAACAATAAAAAGAATTAACAAAACAAAGAGCTGGTTCTTCAAAAAAATAAATAAAATGACAACTCCCTAGCTAATCTAATTACAAAAAGGAGGGAATCAAAACAAATCAACAAAATCACCAACAAAAGGGGGTGATTACCACTGATTCCCTTGAAATTAAACAGATTATGAGAACATGTTTTGAAAAACTTTACTCCTCTCAATCAGATAATCTGAATGATATGGACAAATTTCTAGACACAAACAACATCCCCAAATTGACACAGGATGAAATCGAACTCCTGAAGATCCCAATAACAGACACAGAAATCCATACAGCAATTAAAAGTCTTCCAAAGAAGAAAAGCCCAGGATCTGATGGATTCTCTGCAGAGTTTAACAACACCTTTGAAGAAGAGCTAACACCTTTCCTTATTAAGGTATTCCAAGAATTGAAAAAGAGGGAATTCTCTCAAATACGTTTTATGAAGCAACCGTAAGTCTGATACCAAACCCCAATAAAGACACATCAAGAAAAGAAAATTACAGAGCAATATCCCTCATGAATATCAAAGGAAAAATCCTTAATAAGGTTCTTGCAAACTACATTCAAAAACACATCAAGAAAATCGTCGTGATTAATGTTGCTTCATTCCAGTTATGCAGAGCTGGTTCAACATATTCAAATCAATAAATGTGATTCATCACTTAAACAGAATTAAGAACAAAAAATATGATCATCTCAATAAATGCAGAAAATCCAGCACCTATTTATGCTCAAAACTCTAGAGAAAATAGAGATCAAAGGATCTTAACTTTATAAAGGCCATAAATACCAAACCCTCAGCTAGTATAATACTAAATGGAGAAAGGTTCAAAGCATTTCTACTGAACTCTGCAATAAGACAAGGCTGCCTACTTTTACCACTTTTATTCAATATAGTTCTTTAGACCCTGGCTGGAACAATCAGGCAAGAGGAAGAAATAAAGGGATAAAAATAGGAAGGGAGGAAGTCAAACTATCCCTTTTTGCCTTGGACATGATCTTATATGTGGAAGATCCAAAAAAGTCCACCAGAAAACTGCTGGAACTAATAAACAGATTTGGCAAAGTACCAGGCTGCAATATCAACACCCATAAATCAATAGCTTTCCTATATGTCAACAGTATTAGGGCAGAAAAAGAAATTAGGAAATCATTCCCATTTACAATATTCTCTAAAAGAATAAAATACTTGGGAATTAATCTAACAAGAGAAGTAAAAGACCTCTACAAGGAAAATTATCGAATACTAAAACAGAAATTCCAGAAGGCCCGAGAGGATGGAAAGATGTTCCATGCTCTTGGTTAGGCATAATTAATATAATTAAATTGGGCATTCTGCCAAAAGCACTGTACAGATTCAATGCAATCCCCATCAAGTTTCCAGTGTCATTCTTTGCATATATATAGAAAAAGCAATTTTCAAATTCGTATGGAACAACAGGAAACCCAGAATAGTCAAAACATTACTAAGCAAGAAAGATGAAATAGGTAGTTTTGCAATACCAGATCTAAAATTATACTATAGAGCTGTAGTATTAAAAACTGCATAGTACTGTTATCAAAATAGGAATGAAGACCAATGGAATAGAAGACTCTGGGATAAATTCACAAATGTTTAAACATATGGGGGTCAAAGCAGTTTAAACAGTGGGGGCAAAATATAACATGGAGGAGAGACAACCTATTAAACAAATGGTGCTGGACAAACTGGACAGTCACTTGGAAAAAATGGAAATTAGATCCTTATCTCTCACCTTGCACAAAAAATCAAATATAAATGGATCATGGAATTATGAATTAAACAAGCTACCATACAACTGCTAGAAGAAAAATTAGGACCAACATTCCAGCATATGGGAGTAGACAATGACTTCTTCAATGTGACTCCTAAAGTGAAAGAATCACAGTAAAAAATTAGTGAGTGGGATGCTATTAAACTAAAATTTTCTGTACATCCAAGGAAATAATCAAAAGAGTAAATAAAGACACAACCTACAGAATGGGAGAGAATCATGGCCTTTGATCCACCTGACAGAGGAATAATATTCAAAATGTACAAAGAACTCAAAAACTCAATAACAAAAGCACAAACAATCCAATCAGTAAATGTGCCAGAGAGCTAAACAGAAACTTCTCAACAGAGGATATTGAGCAGGTCAATGAACACATAAGAAAGTGTTCTAAATCACTGTCAATCAGAGAAATGCAAATCAAAACTATATTAAGATTTCACTTCATTCCAGTCAGACTCCAAAGATAAAGAATACAAACAATAGCAAATGCAGGAGGGGTTGTTGGGATATAGGAACACTAGTGCACTGTTGGTGGAATTGCAGATTGGTCCCGCAGCTCTGAAAGAAGTGTGAAGAATCCTCAAAAAATTAGGGTTGGATCCACCATATGACCCTGCTATCCCTCTTTTTGGGATTTTCCCAGAGGGGTTAGAATTAGCACGTTACAGTGACACAGCAAAACCCATGTTCGTAGCAGCTCAATTTACAATAGCTAAATTATAGAACCAACCCAGATGCCCCTCACTGGATGAAAGGATCCAAAAGCTCTGGTATATATATACAATGATGTTCTACTCAACAATCAGAAAAAATGTTATTGCATCTATTAAAGGTAAATGGATGGCATTGGAAGAAATCATGCTGAGCAAAGTTAGCCAAACCCAGAGAGCCAAGGGCTGAATGGTTTCCCTCATTTGTAGAGGCTAGACCTAAACCCAGGCTTGGGAGTAAGGTAGACTAACTCATGTTAGAACTATAGAACAAAAATGCAAAATATTAATATTTATGAGATACAGTTGCAAGATATTTCATAAGATATTTGAAAAAGGTATCCTGCATACCTGTACAAGAATGTTAATGTTTAATCCTATTTTCAAATATTTTGAAGAATAACAAGGGATGATAGGAAAGGATTAGAAGGTGAAATGTTGGAACTGAGATAAAGCAAAATACATTCCAAGAAGTTATAAATGTCACTGTATATATCATAACCATATGTATAAATATTGTTCTTCATACATATAAGATTTATGTCACTGTATTTGGGTTTTTTAGGAACAATATAGGACCGAGAAGAAAGGCAAGGGATCAGGGGATATGAGGAGAGAGGTAGAGAGGTGTGGGGGGAGATATTGAATAAATTTCATTGCTGATTTGTATGTATCTAGGACTATGTGACTACTAATCCCATTATTGTGTAAAACTAAAATGCACTAATAAAAATGTTACTAAAATAAAATAATTTAATTAAAGATAGCTTCTTATTTATTGAGCACCTACTATAAGAAAAATATAGGTAGTTGGTAAACTAAAAAATGTGATATCTAAATCCATCCAGCTTAGAAAATAGAGAACAAGGCTGATATTAATATTCACCAAATGTTAGGATGGAAACTCTTCCTGTTTAAGTGAGACTTATCTAGTTCTAATTTGAAAGTCCACGTTCAGGAATTCCCCAGTCACACTGGTGCACTAGGTAAACATATGAAATCATCACATCATCATACAACAAATACAAGTACAGCTGTGACCAATTATTAAAAAATAGAGAAGCACAAAGTTATAGGTTTCTACAAGTTTGTAGCACCTGACCAGAGTCTGGAACATCTGGACATGTCCCCTGAACTTAAGAAAATACTATGTGGGACTGAAGCAGTGGCTCAGTGGTCACAGCAACTGCCTGGCATGTGTGAGGATGCAGGTTTGAACCCCAGCACCATGAACGCAACAAAGTGTGGGAGCAACAAAAGCCACATGAAAAACTAAATTAAAAAATGTTTCTCTTTCTCTCTCTTCTTGTCTCTCTCTCTTTAAAAAAAATACTATGTGGTCATTCAAAAAAAAAAAATGAAGCAGAAGTTAATCAGATACAGATTGGAAGGTGGTGAAACCAGCATATAAAAAGGTTCACTGAAGGAGACATCCTGTATTGTATGAGGGATAGGTAGAAACCAGTGTGTACACACATGGAGAAGTTGTCCCTGGTTTGAGGTATGTTGGGAAGCAAAATCTTGACCATGATCACCCAATATTTCTATAAAACATCACATGATCTGTAGAATTCTAGGTTTGTCTCCAAGATTAACAGACACAATTATATAGACAACTTATCCCCAAATATTAAATTAACATTTTCCCAAATATTAAATTACAAATGTAATTTTAGGTCAGAACTCAAATGACCTTAAGACAGAGACATTATCCTCCACATATGACCTATCTCAAAAGCCTGCAAATCTTAGTTGTAGAAAACAGAAATAGGACTTCAGAGATGTCTGGCACAAATAACTTGCAAAGCTTTCTCCATTGCAACCTGAATATGGGGAGATAATGTGGCATGAAAAGTGGGTAGCCCTAGTAACTGAGGACAGCCACTATTTGGGAGCCATTAAGAAAACAGGGGTGTCTTCACTCATCTGTGGAGGCTGGAGCTAGACCCTGGCCATTGAAAAGGAGGTCTATTATCATGTTTTAAATCTGGATAAGGTGTAATGTCATACAACATAAGACATTTGTAGAGATGTATTGGGAAGGTTGGGATAGGGATAAGGGTGGGTAATTGGGGAGGTCTTGGGGGTTAATCTAATTTTCAGAATTTATATATATATATATATATATATATATATATATATATAATTTCGTTAGAAGCTTATTTGATTGTTCAACAAATAAATTTCTGAATTAAAAAATTATAAAAAAGAAGAAAATAGGAGTTTAAGGGTTTGAAGTGTATATATAACAAGACATTTGAGAGAGAACCCCAAACCTGAAATAATAGTACTGCTGGCCAACATTTTGATTTCAACCATAAGAGAACCTGAGCAGAAAATGCAGTCACATTTTACAAAACTTTGGATTTACAAAGCCTGAACAATCATATAATTTTTGTTTTTATAAGATGATAATTGGTTATAAATTAATAGAGAAAAAAAGAAAATACAGTAACTTTTGTTTTGGATTTCCAGGTCCTACAGTTTCTTTTGCGAGTACCCAATTGCAAAATTACCCACATCTGAACAAATAGTTCCTAGTGCAATAACATTTTATTTAAAAGTAAACATAAATTTATTTGGCTTTTCAGCCATACTCTTCATACACCTAGTATAAAAAAATCTAGTGTATTATAGATATCGCTAAGGAGATTTTTGTTGCTGTTTTCTTTTTGTTTTTCTTTTGTTTTTGGTTTTGTTAATAAGATATATTTGAAAATTTTCTTTAGCATAGAGAAAAGTTATTGTATCGAGATTGTGAAGATCAATATGCTTATGATGATGATAATAAACAGAGTAGACCAGACTTAAAACCTCACATGAGTTTGTTGGCTATTGTGACTGGGAGCTCCTGCTAGGAAAGATGATGTTTGGAAGGGTGACAGATATAGGAATAAGGTAATCTGCGTGTGTGTGTGTGTGTGTGTGTGTGTGTGTGTGTGTGTGTGTGCTTGCGCACATGAATGCTTGCACGCATGTGCAACTTATGATATAAGTTGTTGTGGCTTGTAATCTCAGAAATTCCAGAGGCTGAGGCAGGAGGATCACAAATTCGAGGTCTTCTCAGCAACTTAGTGAGGCCCTAAGTGACTTATTGAGACCCTGTCTTAAAATAAAAAATGCAAAGGGTTGGGGAAGTGGCTCAGTGGTAAAGCACCTCTGGGTTAAATTTCCAGCATCAAAAAATTTAAAAAAAAAAGAAAAAGAAAAGTTGTGTACTTTTTGACAATTGTAATTTATGTGACTAAACAGATGTTACAGGATTTGCAATATATGCCTCTAATTAATGTGGCTTAGCTTTATCTATGAGAATGCATCAAAATGATTAAGTAATTATTTCCTGTACAGGGCATTTGTATGAGTTATACAGAAGAGAGCAGCTCTACTGACCAGATGATTTAATGCCCTCTTCCTAACAACTTGAAAACACTATGAGATGTGAGGATGGTTTCAACTGAGGCATTTTGTCATCGTGTGAAATTGATCACTGCAGACAATAACTTCCTTTTGGCTTTGCTATTTGAAATAATTTTAAAAAGTCTATTGGGACAATTTCTCAGCAATGACTGGCCTGTGATGTAATAAAGCCCCCAGCTCTCTGGTAGACACATAGTAGGCATCAAGTAATTGTTGGTGAATATTGAATCTAATTTGACTTGAACGAAAGACAATTTCATATTGAATCTAGGTTTAAAATATAAAATCAAAGACTGTGATTATGGAAAATGCTGAAATAAGAAGAATTCAAAATTACTTTTCTCTAAAAAGAAATGCAAAATGTGATGAGAAAAATCATCAGGGGACATTCTCCATGGGTCTTTCCTGTGTTGCTTGGTGCCACGATATGCTGCTTTGATCACTTTTTATTGGGCCTTTGCTCAGACTTGTGGGTTGTGTTACAGCAAGCAATTAATGGATGAGCTAATATCATCTCCCTCAAAGACAAACGGCCACTTGCTTACTGCTTGGTAGAAAATGGTGGATGGATTTTTTAAGTCGCAGTGTTTCTTTAGCAGTACAATTTGCAATGTTAGCTGGCAGCTCTGAAGGTCCTCTGTGTTGATCTGGGGAAAGTAGAACTGAACCAAGGAGGCTAATACTCATTTGCTTAAAGTAATTAAGTCTGTTTATACCTCTGACCAAGAAGTTTTGTGCCTTTTGGCAGCATCTGTGAAAGTGTATTGGGCTTAATTCATTAGATTATAAAGAATAAAGTACTTGAAACTTAGTCCTGAGAAAAATGTTTAAGTTTTAATATTTTGCTTAAATATCCCAGATAGATTACTTCTAATACCATATTCTCAAAAGTCTTCCAAGTATTTCTGAGAAAACATATTGTTACTTACATGAATGATGATAAAAACCTTATGGTTGCCAAAGTGTTTTTTTAAAGATTGCTTCAGGGGCTGGAGCTGTGGCTCAGCAGTTACAGCGCTTGCCTAGCATGTGCAAGGACGAGAGTTCAAACCCAGCACCACGTATACAACAAAGTCTCAGAGCAATGAAAGCCATGTGAAAAACTAAACAAAAATTGCTTCTTTCTCTCTGTCTCTCTCATACTGTCTCACTGTCCCTCTTTCTTACAAACAAGCAAACAAACTAAAAAAGATCTAATATCCAGAATCTATACACATTTTATATTATTTTGTTAAAATTGTGTATGATTGTTCAATAATAAATTTCTCAATAAAAAAGTTGATCAAATTTTTTAGGTACATACAAAATATAAAAGATGGATGAAAACGTATTGCTCAGAAGGTTTCTGTAATTTTCTCAAGGTGATATAGCATTTAAAGCATATGTCCAATACTTAAAAACTTATAGTTTGGATACCAACTGTCATTTAAAAATATAATATATAAAATAGTACAATGAAAAGTACCTTATTTCAATGTCATTTATTCTATCCTTCATCCCAATATTTTGAAAAACACTGATGTGCATATAATTTTATAAAGTATAAATATGTTTTATATATATGAATTATAAACATAAATATATGCTTTATATATACATAAACATATATACATAGCGTGCGTATGTATATATATAAGATTAGCAATCACACACAGTCCATAGCAAGTGTAATGAGGACAAATGGATAGTATACCTGGTTCCTGTATAAAATAAACATAACATGGTCATGCTTTTGTTTACTGCTGTATTTTATGGCTCGAATACACTTATTGAAGTAATTTTGGAAATTTTAATTACCCTGTCAGTAATTAAGTTTGGAGTAAAAGGAAGAACTTGGTAGAGTCAGGAAAAACACTGTCTGAGAGCCAACTATAGAGACACCCAGGTACTGAAAACATATTGAACCAAATCCTGGATTGTTGTTTCTTTTGGAAACAAATCATAAAATTTATTTAAAATACCTATCCATATGTTTTTACAGAAATACTGGTGAAGCTCTGTATATCATGTTTCCAGTTTATGCATAAGCTCCATGCGGTCTTTATTGTAAATGTCTTTGATTTATTATCAATACCTTGTTTGGAGTTTTTAATTATTAAGACTAAGAGTCATTGAAGGATAAGTTGATAAAATGCTCTAGTTAAATGATAAAATTGCCCATTTTTCAGTTTTTGGTATCTAGCACAGTGTCCTAACTTGGAGAAAGCACACACAAGCATGCATGCACACATACACACACACACACAAATAAAACAGAGAAAGAAGGAATAAGGAAAGAACTGAATGAAGAAGTCAAGAGAACTCTTAAGCAAAGTTTTATTTTTCAGTTATGGTTTCATATACTGAAGGGGTTTATTGTTACCCTTCCATACATGGACATAGTATAGATATACCCTTTACCCTCCCCAGGTACCCCTTCCATTCCCCCAACACCTGCAAGATTACCCCCAGTTCTATTGATAATTTGTGTTTGATGAGTCTATTGTCTAAACTTGTTGATTTCTCCAACTTTCCTATATTGTACTCTAGCTTCCACATATGAGAGAAAACATTTGCCCCTTGAGAACTCTTTTTAAGAAAGACTAGGAAGCAGGCATTACGCCTTAGATGATGCTTGCGTGAATTTCCTCCCATCTGCTCAAATAACATCCCTTTTACAAAATAATAAGCCCAGGAAACATAGGATCCTGCATGTGCTTGAAATGAGAAGGGGTGAAGGAGAAAACATGCAATGGGCTGATATAGTAACAGAGAATGAAAAAGTGCTAAGGAAACATTAAGATAGAGAAATGGGAAAAAGAAGAACCAAGAAGAAAGAGAAGGAGAGACACTGGGCAAAAGAAAAAGACAAAAGAAAAGTAAAACATTTATTCTTGTGTCACCTTTATTCTACATGATTAGTAAATTGACCAGAGAAACTGTGCAACCCTCACAGCAGGAGAGAGGAGAAAATGGTTGCTTTTCACACACTGGACTTAGCCATGGCTGGCCTTTACCTGGCAGTCCCACACATTCTCCTGACAGGACCTGGACAGGGTGCCTGTAGAACACCAACGGGGTGGTGGGAAAATATGACATGTGACACCAGGGCAAGTTCTGATCCTGGACAAATGAAATCTGTCAGCCAACTCCTCAAAGGCTGCCACCTTTCATATTCCTGCTTGGCCGAGCCAGCTTTATACAGAGACTTATTGTATTATTCTGCTGGCTTGATTTTACTTTTTATGACAACCCTCCCCTGGAGACCATCCATCTCTTTACAGTCTTTGAGAATGACTCTAACTGAATGATATTTCAATGTAATTTATAACTCTCTACTGCAAACACAAATGTGCATTGTTTCCTAGTGGTGGAAAGAATGCTAATGGCCAGTGTTGGGTCTTTATTATTTTGGATAAAATTAGTACCAATAACAGTCAAGGGATTTAGATAGGCAAATTTAGTGGAGCTGAAAGAAAGAAGAAAACAAACAAACAAATACAAATACCCTGAAAGCAAAAGTGGAAACAATAAGTTTTAATTTTTCTATGACCATTAGTTAATCTTGTATTCATTACGTTTGAAGGCAGAGCCAAGGAATGTGCAAATAATTTCATGATTCAAATTATCAGTGTAGCTTTAGTAAATAACATTGAGAGCTGTGTTACCCTAAAATATAAGCAATTGTAAAATGTGCCTATTCCTTTTGGAAGACCAAAATCATTAAATTCTTAATTCTTGCTAGATTTATCTATAGAATCAAAAATTTTCCAATAAAATGATTGATAGGATTTTTTTCATCTACGCAAAAAAATTGACAAAAAGATTTTAAGATTTTTTACAAAAGTCCAAAGAATAATTGAAACAATCTTGAAGGGGGAAAATGTCAAAGGCATACATTACTTGATTTCAAGACCTAATATAACAGTAGAATAAGTAAGAAAGTATGACAGTGTCTTAGGAACAATCAAAGATGTCAAAGGAATTCAGAAACAAACCCAAACACGTAGTTATTTGATTTAAAACAGAGCCACCAAAATAATAAAAAAGGGGTTCAAAACTATTTTCCAACAATGATGTGGGAATCCTACTCAGTATATTACTAAAATTGTAATTTCTGGGTGATAATATATGTTCCACTTCAAAGGAAACTGCCAGTTTTGCAGTTATTGTATTAGTAGAACTCCTGATGGCCTCATTATCACCAAAAGGTGGCCATTGTATTGTTCATAACTGCCTTCTGTAAGGGTGATGTGATGTCACATAACAATTTTTTTAAATATCCCAGTAATTTATTTGATGTTTGCTTGAATACATTTTTCAATAGAAAGATTGGAAGTGCTATTGTCTGCTTTGTGTGTCCCTCGTAAATCTCATAGAGGCACTAAGCTTCAAATCGTGCCAATCTGGAAGACATCAGAAATGGAAATCACAGTCCAATTTTGGGACTAAGCTAAAAGATTTGTCTCTAGTGAAATTGGGCCACTCCATTGAAAAATGCTCAATATATTGGAGTTACAGAGTGAAAACAGCTGACATTCAGGAGGGCATTTCATGTTCTTGCATGGTGGAACATTTAAATACTTGGAAATAAAAATATATTCAGCTTAGAAGTTTTCAGCACTGGAAAACTTTCAAGTCTAGGGTTTCCAGCCAGGAAGGGCTGCTTCTTGTTCTTCACATTTGACTATGCTTCCCACAAAGTTAATCTTCAGCTTTTCCATTTCTTCTGCATCCTCATCTCTGTCCATTTCTGCATTTTTTCTCAAGCCTTTCCAGCTGCCTTGCAAGTTCAATCTCATTCTGTCTGTGACCACTTTGGGCTCCATTGAATACACCCCTCTTTTCCTCAGTCTTTTCTTTGATAACAGCCATAGCTTGATTGAGGGCAGAAAGGCCTTCTGTCCTCTCCAGGGTTGTCATAGCCATCACATACCGAGGAGGAGCTATTAGATTAATCTTGATGGGCAGTGTTTCTGTGGAACAATTCAAACCTGTTCTCAGAGCTTCTTTTACAGCATCAATGCTTTCATAACCATAACAAGCCACTTCAATATCTGCTCGAATTTTGACAGCCTGTGGGGTCAAACCCCTATTAATATTGTTACTGAGTACTTCCTGTTCATCTTCCTTCAAATCTAAATTATCCAACATAGATGGATCTGAGACTGCATGCTTAAATGCATCATAGGCACCATAACCAGATCTCTTGTACTTGTCATCACAGACCCAGACAGTTTTCTGGAACAGGCTTTCCAGTGCTTATCCTAGGTGTAGTCTAGCACCTCAGCAATATGATGAAGACTGATATAAACAGTTTTGGATTTTGTGAATTTGTCTTCACATTTGATTGTTTCCTCTGGAGAAACTCTTCTTTTTGGCAAATCAATGTATTCTTTTCATCTGTCCACTCTAATACCAACCACACGTTCATTCCTGTCAATTCGGATGAGCTTGTTTATAGAACGGATACGTCTTCTGGAAAATTCACTAAGAAGAACCATGCCTTCAATGTTGTTGTATTCCAGCAAGCTGACATACGCTCCCATATCAGCAATGGACCTTACATTCAAAATCACTACATCTTCCATCTCAAGATATTTGTGTTGATAAAACCTACAACTTAGACTCAGCATTCTGAGGTATGTGTGCGAATCCCGCACTAAAGTCCCGTGTCGCACTCTTTTCACATGACAATTTTGATGTGCATTCCACTGATCACTAATGACTTGACCATCCACCATCGCTTCACTTGCTATTTCAATCTCCACCTGTGTGAGATACCTTCAACTATCAGACCTGCTTTCCTATTGAGTTATCTATCTGTTCTTTTTGATTTGTAGGAGTTCTTTTATACATTCTGGACATTAGACATGTATTGTGAATACCTTTCCTCATTCCATGGGATTTCTCTCTCTGTTCACGAATTCTTCTAGTAAATTTAAGTTCTCAATATTAATATAATCTGATGTGCCCATTTTATTTTTCCATGTTCGTCTTGTTGGGAAAATATGTCTTCTCCAAAGTAATAATGATTTTTTTAATGGAGCCTAAAGGTCCTCATTATTTCCTCTTTCCTGTTTGGTTCTATAATACATCTTCTTTTAGTCTGCTTTTCACAGCTGTAACTAGAGAAACTGATAAAAAAAGTTTAGGAGGAAAAGGTTTATTAAGTGGCTCAAAAAATAATATAATATTTGGGGTTATTTCAGAGGTTCCAGTGATGGAAGGCCAGCTCCATCCTTCAGGGCTGCAGCTGAGACTGAACATCATGATGAGGGAGTGTGGCAGAGGGAGCTAAAAGCTCAAGGCATCACATTGGGAGCACAGCAGAAAGTGAAACTCCATGCCAGATGCAGAATATGTACCCCAAAGACAGGTCCCCACTTCCTGCATCCACACCCTGCTATCCTACAGTTGCTCCTTTAACTCACTAACTGGCTTTATAACTCAGTCATTTCACCTGAGCCTTCGTGAATTGTCATGTATGAGCTTTTGGGGGACACTTCACATTCAAACAATAACACATGGGGAATTAATTTTTATGGCATGTGATAATGGGTAAGATCTACTTTTTTTTTCTCTTATGATTGTTCAATTGACCCAGCACACTTCTTGGAAATATGCTTCCGTGGCATTTCAGTGTTGCTTTTATGGCATGGTAAAAGAGATCAAAAGAGAAGGGTACTGACTTTATCTACATAATCCATAATCTACATAATCCATAAATATATGACTTTATGTAGATAATGAAAATCTATTGATATTTGAATTAATGTCTTTGTATATCATTGCTTTTAAGTTATACTTCCATGCAAAACTAATTGTATCATCTAGATTCGTATAATTTTAATATATCTTTAAATCAATGATATTTCATTTCATCCAACTCTTTTAGGTTGTAAAAGAATAAACAAGACTCCTCTGAGTGGACAAGTATCAACATAAGTTCATAAAAATTTGAGAAGACTTTACCATTTTTGTTAAATTTCCAGACAGTGAGGGAAGTAATGACTTCACTGAGTGGAATAAAATATCTATTTGAAAATCAAATAGTTTTCAGTATGTTTCTCAACAAAATTATAGAAATATGTAATTGATGTGTTTTATAGATCATTAGAAAAAAATTTTGATGATAGACAACTATGAAATTTTTGATTTGTAACTTAAAAAAGGCTTATTGCACTGTGATTTTTATATAACAAAACTTTTTATTACCTTTCATTTATTTTGTATGTGAGTAATTAATATTTATCTCTGGATTAAAAAGACGTAACTCGTGTTGCTCTCAGCCTCATTCAACAAATAAGAAGTATTCTACGTATATGAGATCAAACTGATAAAACATTATTCAAAATTTAATTTGTCATTAATAAATTTATCAATAATTATATCAATAGTAACCATGATATAATATTAACACAGGTTACTTTAAACAAATTAAGATTTTGTACACAAGATGCTATAATCCATGAACACAGTGCATAATTTATACAGATGCCCACCAATGGATGAATGGATCCAAAAGCTATGATTCATACACACACACACACATACACACACACACACACTTTGGAGTTCTACTCAGCTATTAGAAACAATAATATTACCTTAATTTGAACATAAATGGATGGCAATGGAAGAAATCATGCTGAGCGAAATAGCCAAACTCAGAGACTCAAAGGTCAAATGATTTCCCTCATTTGTGGAGATTAGAGAAAACCCAGGCTTGGGTGAAAGGTCAAGTTCATGTACTGGGCTCACCAAAGTCAAAGCAACACATAATTCATGAGAACCATCGATATGTGGGGATGGAGGCAGGAGGGAGGGAGATGGAGGGATGATAGGGAGGGATCTAGGGGAAGTCAATAATGTAGCTTATTCTTTATTCATTGAGAAGCCAAATAATGCTTATATCATCATTTAAATCTGGAACATGTACAATATTATACATGTGCATGTGTATGCATAAATATATATATACATATAAAGATATTTATATCTTTTATAGGGGAGAAATATAGAAGAGTCAAGAGACTGTGCATGGGTGATATCGGGGTGATTCTGGATTAGGATCAGAGGGGCATTTCATATTGTTATTATATATGCACTTATGATTGTACAACAACACAATTCCTCAATAAAATTTTTTTAAAAATACACAAAACTGCAGGGTTTTTTTCCCCCCCACACCATTAAACGTTAACCCTAAATCAGTCTTTGGTCTCTCAATTGTGCAGTTTGTTTAAACCTCATTAAACTTCATTCTATTTTAAACAAATAAGACTAATATTTGCATTTTATATTGAACATTTATTTTATTGTGAAAATAACATTTTCAGGATTATATAATTGCATTGAGATACAGTTTTTGAAGAAGCTAAAAGGAGATGACTTTAAATTAGAAAATTACCAAAATATTTATGCTTAAAAAGATGTTTTAAAAAAAATTTACAGTGGAACGAATGGTGGTTATTAACTTGCTATGGAATTACATTAGATATATTGTTTTAAATGATTGAAGCACCTAATTTTAAAATATATTAAGAGATTGGGAAGTGCTGGGGAATGAATGGGACCAAATATTATCATCATATTTTTAAAACCTGAAAAGCAAATTTGTTTTATTTTCAAAATATTGTTATTTAAGAAATATGAGCAACATGGACTGCTTAAAAGACTTATGGTATTAAACAGACAATTATGTAATTACTTCCCCTTCATTTTCTCGTAAATAAATTTTCCTGAAGTAAGAATTCCTGTATTTTGAGATGAGTTCTATAAATCTGCTGACTCTGAAAATTTTGCAGTTCAGCATCTCTTCTCATTATTGAAAACCATCATATGGTGCTATCTGAAATAGTCTATGTGGTTTAAAAATCTATAATAGAATGATTTTGTTTGCTCATAAAAATCTTAAAAATTTAAGATTAGTAAGATTTGTAATTAGTAAAAACTGTGTGTGTGTTTACACACACATATATAAAATCCCTCTCCAGATCCTACCAGACAGTCCTCCCTCTAGTGGCTGTGAGAATGGATGATTGATTGGCAAAGGGCTTGAATGCCTGGCCACCAACCCAATGGGAGAGACTCATCCATTTGCTCAACCCTTGCCTGGACCAGGGGTTAATTTGCTAGCTGACTGATCAGATGGATGCATGGGTGGCTAGTTACTAGCAAAGCATTGGGAACGACAACTTGAATATTGCCTAATGCATTGCCTGGTTGAATGATTGTCTGACTGGTAGTAGGCCTGCCAGTGTGCAAGATGGCATATATGTTAAGGTGGTCAGCAGTAGACTCACACTCGGAGTCTGCTAGACTCTGCAGAAATCCCAGACACATTTGTGTTTCTTGGGACTGCATAAAGTTTTACAGTGCCATTTCAGAATTCTTACCACACCTGATTAACTCAAACTTAAATGTTTATGCTTCTGTAATCAGAGACCATTGGGGATGAATTACGGGCGGTATGATGAGTTTGATGTGACAAACAAAAGTAAGAATCCCTCAGGAATTTGTTGCAATCTGGTGGTGAGCGTAACCACCAGCATTTGTTCCCTTTGTGTAGAGGTTAGGAACTTCCTTATTCTTAGCCGTGTTAGAAAAATGAGTGATTAATTTTCCTGAACTGACCAACATTAACATAATCAGACCCCTCTGGATCACTCCGTGAATTTTATTAAAATTTAGAAGTGAAAGGCAACTCACCCAGCATTCATCCTTCCATTAGAAAACAATTCTTCCTCATCCCATAAATGGATGAGACTATCTATCACAGTTCTTTACCCATCTACCAGCTGATAGTTTTGGCCTAAATTCTTTTTCAAAGACTTGGAGGATAGATATAATAATAAACATTAAATCCTGTTCTTAGTGAGAAAATTCCCAGCTGTAAGGAACATTTTGGTGTCAAGATTTTGGAGGTGTTCGAACTAACCATAGGAAGCCTGATATTAAACAACCCCCCAAAAAAAATAGATTGAAAGAAGAGTAGAAAGTGAAAGAGGAAAGAGAAGCAAAGCAGAGAAAAGGGAAATGAAGAGATGAAAAGAAAGGAGCTCCAATTGTCTAAGTTAAAATTTTCTATTTGGGCATAGCCAAATAAGACATCAGATTTACCCAAGTTGTGATGAAATAAATTTCCTCAAATTACATTGATAGACTCATTCATTGTCTTAATAAATATTTGCTAAACATGTACAAGGCACAAATGAGAAGCTGTAGGAAGGTATCACTAACTGAAATATAGAAATTCATGAAGAGCTACAAAAGAAATAAATATCACTACCACAAAATAAATACCACAAACAAACCATATCAAAAATAGAAAGGATACTTTCAAGGTGTTTGACAGGTATTCATGGATAATGAGAACATTTATATCAAAATATTTTCAATGAACGCATGTTTTTGTTCATTTTTTATTTTATTAGTCAAATCATAGTCTTTATTTATTACCTGATAATTGAAACTTTCTAGAGTTTAATAAACATAAGAAAAATCACTGAGTTCTCATACACACTCTTACTAAAAATGCTCTCTTGTCTTTATCTGCTTGGTATGTGTCTCTTTTCTTTTAAAATCAATCTGAATACCCCTACTTTCTGGTGTTCTACCTCAAATAATCTCACTTTATCTGTATTCCAGTTTGCTGTTGCTCTTTTTCTGTGTTTCTGAATCAATTACTAACATATGGTTCAGAACTTATCAAAATTTACCATAATAACTGTCATGAACATGTTTCTGTGCCCTATGAACTGTTTTAAAATGGAAAGAATTTATTTACATTCTATATTTTTGAATATTTGTCTATATAAACCTATATGAGGTGGTCAATAAATGCTATTTATAGAATTGAATAAATAAATTACATTAATTCAAATACAGGGCATTTAAACTTACTCTTTCCGTGACTCCTTTCTTACACAACTATGGACAAAAGCAAAGTTAGCTCATGATAAATATCCATGCAATTCATAAAGGACATTCTCCTTTTATTTGTCTCATCTTTTTATTTTCCTGAATTTTTCTTAAGGGTTAAAAGATTACCTGAGAACCAGATCCAAAAGTACTGATTTTTCTATCCATGTGGACAACTTATAATCCATAACATTTTATTAAGTATCTAGTGAACTTTTACAGCCTTTAAATTACTTGAACTCATCATGTAAAAAATAATACACAGTCATTTTTTTCATTATCCTAAAATAAATGATCATTTAATGCTGATTAAAACAATTTGTTCTTAGGCTTGGGGATTTGAAATGCATGAGCATGTGCTTTGACCCTGAGCTCCTCTCCCACGCTAAATATAATGCATTTATAGCTTAGTTGTTATTTTAAAAACATAAGGACTGAACCAGGTCAAGTATTTTACTTGGTGTACCCCAGATTCCATATATTAAATGTGGATGTTCTGAATTCACAGTTAGTTCTTCACATCAGTGACTTTAATGATTCCAGAAGGTATCAAATACATTCTGCTAATCACCCCAAAATGTTTCCACTGTTAAATGCTAGTTTGCACATCATTTATGGCCTCAAATACATGAAAAATTTCTAGCTGCCCTTCCAACCATTTTTGCAGTAAGTTTACTTTCCTTCTAGTCTCGCATCATGCCTTCATAGGGTTGAATATATCTCCTAAGCCTAAACCAACACAGTAAACAGTGGACATCATGTATTCTTGTCCAGATGCCTAGATTTGAATCCCAGACTTGTTAATTCCAGACAAGGGCTTTAATTATATTACCTACCTTCTCTGAGACTCAGTTTATAATTTGTAAAGTGGAATGATAAATAGGATCCCATATTTTATTCAGAGAATAAAATAAAGATGGAGGTTTGTAGATAGATAACTTTTAGATATGTAGATTTTATCTCATTATTTATTTCTCTCCCTTTCTCTCTCTCTCTCTCTCTCCACACACACACACACACATACACACACACACTTAGAATAACTCTTCTGGCCCTTAAAAATTACTGTATCTTTTTCTGTTTTTTTAAATTATAATAATTTGTATTTTATCTTCAGTAATGAGAAAATAAAACTATAAGGAGACTATAATTCTCAGAAGTGGAAATAAAGGAATAAAATAATAAGGCAGAAAAGAGAAGTACCAAGATATCATGCATGGTCCCCTGACACTCTGGTTAAACACTGTGTTTTAGAACAGTCTTTCCAGGTTAAGGCAAGGTAAGTGGTATAGGAGCTCACACATCCTTCATTGTCAAACCTTAAGTCCAAGTGGCATTGTTTCCCTTGGACTTCTAAGTTGCATTTATTTGTGAAACAAGGTAGTCCCCCAATCAGTGTTAAGTTGTAGTCCTAAGTCAAGGACTTAAGAGGTATATTATCCATGCAAGAACCTGAAGTGTGTTAGTAATGCAAAGGATATAGCAATAACTTACTGAGTACTAGAAGGAAAAAAAGAGAGAGTAAAAACAGAATGAAGAAATATTTGAAGTAATAGTGCAGGAGAAGCTTCCAAAATTGATCAAGTTGACAAACCACAGATTTAGGAATTCAAGAAATCAAAAAGGATAATAAAAATTGAAAAAACAAACAAACCAAAAGCTACAACTGGGCATATCAAAATGTAGGAAAACAAAGATGAATAGAAATTCTTGAATGAAGCTAGAGCGTGGGTACAAGAATACCGTCACCCAGGAGAAGCAGGGTAAGAATCAGGGTGGATTCTATTTAGAAACACACAAACAATAAGTCAGGGAGTAGAATTTTAATATTCTTAAGAGGAAACAAACAAACAAATAAACCCAAAACACTAATCTAGAATTTATAGCCAGAGAAATTGTCCTTTAAAAACTACAGAAAAATAAAACTATCTCAACTTAAATAGGTAGGAAGTCAAGGGCAGAGCTGATCAGAGGAATCCTTCCAATCAGTTTCTTCTAGTTGACATTTGCAGAACAATCCATCCCAGGAGAATAGAACAAAAGTTCTTCTCAAGTTCTCACGAAACTCCCACCAAAACAGATCACAAACTGGGCCCTAAACTCTACTTTGTCAAATTTAAAGACTAGAAATCATTCAAAGTATATTGTTGGGCATAACTACATTAAACTGTAAATCAATAACAGAAATTTTTGCATGTTATCAGCATATTTATGAATAATACATGATCAAGTAAGGGTTTTAAGGCTGAAAGATAGTTCAAGCTACATAAGATGGAGTCACAGGTATAGAATGGCAGTGGGAATACAAAAGAGAAAATACAGAAAGAAAATTACATGTGATATCTTTAAAACACTGGAAATTAAAATTAAAAGTGAAAGATTTGGACAAAATTGGAGATGATGCCCTTCTCTCTAAAGCAACTAGATTTAAAGCTATGTTAGAATCTAGAGCTATTTTGGCATTCATTTTCCTGCCTTGTCATTTTTAATGAATTTATTTATGCATTTTTCTCTTTATGCCCATTCTACCATAAGGTTTATGTGTATGGAAAGGTAGATGGTAGAAAGTCAGAGGTAGATGGTGTTTATTCCTGGATTCCCAGAATACAACATTTCTCTGTTTTATAGCACCAAGAAGATTTGAAAGTTAACTGACTCATACACAGAATTTTCCCCAATGAGAAATTAACCACAATTTGTACCAGTGTCCTAAGTGACAAGAAAGATATTTTAAAACTCATTACATTTAATATTTATAAAATTAATGTTAAAATCCCCTTTTCATATAAAGGAAACAAGTGTATTATTGGGTAAATAGATAAACAAGAACTGAAAGAGTTGCATGCCATATAATTTTGATTTAAGGTCAGGTTTTCATAATAATTAATCCTTTTCTTTTTTAAAACATCACATTCCTTCCCAGTAAGAAAAGCACTTAGAATTATGATAAGAAAAGGAAGTTCATTGGAAAGGTGTTGACCCATATTTTTTAAAATAATTGAAAATTTTCTCTTAGATATTATTGAGAAGAGTGGTTGAATAAGGAGGACTAGTGAATGAAGTCTTTTTTCCATGTCTTAAGCAATAGTTTCTCAAGGCTTATTCCTTCAAACGGCTTGAGTCATTTCTACCTGAATGGTTCTTGGCGGAAGGAATGAAAGAGCTTCCTGATGATACAGTTCAAGAGTTGCTGCATAAATCAGGCAGCATGAATGATCCCATTATCTGGTCATGGATCCCTGCCTGTGAGGAGCTTTTCTAAAGGTAAATCCACAAATGCATCAACATAGGGAGCACCTTCTAAAAGTCAATGCCTGATTCCAATATGCCATGATGGGATGTGGGCAGTGACACAGGACAGATTGGATCCTCTGTGGTGCAAATTTATTACTTCAGATGTGATTTATCCAGGCTCTGATATAAATGTGACAAGAAAATGTTGCACAGCAGGTAGGAATGAAAAGTCCAAGTAATATTAGAAAAAATATGCAGATTCTGAACTGCCAAGGAACATACGTGTGCAGGTCTCTGGGCCACTGAAATAAAGTAGAGTACCACATGCTTGACATAAGTACTGAGATTCATTGGATAAATTCCTTCTATCTTGTGTAGACCATATATTTAATAGTTTTAATGATTCAAATTAATTTTCTATTTCAGAGAATGCCTTTATTTTTATCATCATGAAAATGTGAACATCACAATTTGACTTATACTTTTTTGAACTGATTCAATTAGAACCAGCATAGGAGTTATTGACTTGGAATTAGCAAAATTAATACATGATGACCAGGTATTATGCTAAATTTTTTATAGGAATTATCTTAATCAAAAATAATAACAGCTTCCCCAAATAGGCATACTTTCCATTTTCATTAAACTGATGAAATATGAATGGTTAATATATTAAGTGCCCACTAAGTTCAGATCAGAGTTTAATTAGTGTCATTCCAGAGTCTATAATTAGAATTTGGCATCCACATTCATTGATGGCCTTTTGTATGACAAGCATTATAATATCTCTTATTCAGAATATTCTAATACTTCATAAATTTTCTACATTTGCATCATAGTCCTCTGTCAATTAATTGATATATGCTCATGATGAATAATTAGCAAATATGATATGTCATATTATTTATATACTGATCCAAATTAAACCAAAAAAGTATAAGTCAAATATTGATATTTCCACTTTCATGATAAAAATAAATGCATTCTTTGACATATTGATATGTACTAAATGGCAGTTGATAACAAGAGGCAAAAATAAGTATTCATTATTATCTCAAAGTCGAGGCCCGTTCTATCATGTTTCAGTAAATCAGAAAATGGCTGTTACCTTCTGTATCTGTGATAAAATGTATTTATGCTACATATTTATCTCCCAATGAATTTGTATTTTCAAGTGGAGAAATTTTACTTTTTGTACTAGTTTTAATATATACAAAGTAGCTTACATTTTTAGCTGTGCAATCTTGGTTAAATGAATGAATAGACATATAACAGACAAGCACATTAGGCAATGATTCAGCAGGCTTAATTTTTCTCTGGGGATTCATGGACCAGTCTCCTGAAGCAGAGGGGTAGGGTGTTCCTCCCATGCCTCTGCTTCTGTAGTGCTATGTAACAGAAGGTGAGAGATGAAGAATATGTGGCATATGTCAGTCAAACTCACATTAGTTGTTCAACTAGCTTAAGTGAGCACTGTATTTCATTTATAGACTTTCAGTTTTCTTTGATATATGTATAGCTCTGGAATGTCTGGAAATACTGCTGTTTTTATGAATTGTTCCAGATATATAAAAATGATTCATATATATCCCTAGTCTGACTTACAACATAGTTTCCCAGTGGTCTGTGAATCTTCTGAGCAAGAGCCTGCTATCTGAACTTTTTAATATTTTGTTAGAATACTTCAAAAATAAATGTCTTATTTTCCAAAGTCATTTAACCCACATATTTAATATAAAATACAAACATATAAGCTTTATAAAAATAAAAACTGAGCAAAAATTGATTTTCTTAGGAAATATTAGGGCCAATGGGATCTAAAGGAGTATTGGCAGATGGTGATGTCGGAGAGTGTGCACCTTTGCGATCGGATTGACTAATCTCAAATTGTTGTTATCAGTTATAACCGTGGGAAAGTTGTTTACGTCCTCTGTATCTCAGTTTCCTTTTTATAAAAACAGATTTGACTGTGGTATCTAACTCAAAGGATAAATTTGGTACTACATATAAAGTCTTTAAAATTGTGATTAACTTGAAGTTAAGTACTCTAAAAAATGTCAGCTATTTCACTGGATCCATTTGAAATATTCAACATAGGGACTTTTGTCTATGACTAATCTACTGCATAAAATTTTGACACTTGCTTATATCTACTGTGCTTTCAAACTTGTAACCCCTGAACTGAGCTGAAGTAATTTAACTTATTTTATTTTATTGGACTCAAACTGCGCAAGTCTGGGTTAATCATAGTATTTAATCCATAGTTGATTACACCATTATGAATGCAAATATTCTTTTTTATCTTTCTTCAAATACAATCATCCCTCTGACATACTACTAATAGGAAACTACTCTATAAACTTTAAAACATTTTTATTTTGGAACATTTTTATACTTACAAATAAATTTTAAAAATACAAAAAAATTCCTATGTGAAATTTACCTAATTGATTCTATTGTTAAACTCTTAAATAGCCATATGAAAACTACCAAAATTATATTAAAAATCAGAAAAAAGCTAAGTAATTGCAGAATATGACATATTTTCACAGTTTTTCCATAAATTCCTTTTCTGTTCTGAGTTACAATCTAGGAGTCTTGATTTCTTTTATTGGAAAATGGTATTTAGAAACCAATATACAGATAGAAGTGTGCTTATTGCTACTGGGTTGTCTTTCCATTAAAATGGGTCATATAAGCATATATGTGTATATATATATATATATATATATATATATATATACAGGCTTGTACATGCTTATATGAATATATATATATATATATATATATATATATCTTCTCTACATTCTCTAATTTAGTCAAGTATTATAATTGAAAAATAATTTTATTGCACGTACATGTCATATATATGCATATTTTTCTGAAGATCATATATTTCTTGCATTTTTCATTAAATACTGAATATTTATTCTATATATGTGACCATATACAAATAAAATGAACCAATAATTTATTAATTAATTAATGTTGTAATTACACTGAAACAAAGTATTTTATTGCTCAGGGCTTGCTAATAAACTGGCCTTTCTTAAGGGTAGATATAACAGGCAGCATAAGTTCAGTACTTAAATTCAATAAATGAAAATTCAATATAATGCCCCAAATATACACTCTATAGTTCATTTATCACTTCTCCTAACGGTTGAAATTATGTTTATTTTCAAATGCTTTCTATCACTCATATGGCTAAGATAAGAAATTGGTTTATTTTAGAAAAAGGATCACAAATGCATCAAATGTTTCTGGATTATATGAAAGAATGCCATTGTACAGAATAATAGATAAGCTAAAATTCTACTTCTAGTTGTAGAAAAAGTTCCTTTGGACTATCCTCATACCTGAATGCTTATAGTGATTTATGACAAACATTTTGGAGGGATGATATAATAATGGGTATGATTTTCTTAGTCTAGGTTACATAGGTAATTGTGACCATTGATCTTCAGAATATCCAAATACCCACACTGGTTGAAATCTATCAAGTACTATTAAGGTTTTTCACTCTATCTCCTTCTCTTTCCCTTGCTCACCCTTTCTCTCTCTCTCTCTCTCTCTCTCTCCATCTTTCTTTCTCCTTTTCTTCCCCCCTAGTCCCAGCTTACTTGCCCATGCTGGTCTCGAACTCATAACCCTCTTTCCACAGCTTCCTGAACAGTTTTGATTACAGGTGTGCACCATTGTACCAGCCTTCACTTCTTTTAAAAGTATGATATCAATTTCCAATCTACCAAAATGACAATGTATTTTTTTACTTCCTTGATTATACTTAATTTTCATATGCTTGTCATACATTTATATTCCTTATGTGACTTACCCATTCATATAATATACCTATTTTTCTTGCTTTCCTGTCATTTTCTTGATTTGCAGCAAAACCTGGCAAACTCCAAGTTATTGATCATTTCCAGTTTTAAATCTTTCAACTTGTCCCAACTTCTCACTTGTCTATTATATTTTTCTATGGTTTCATTTTTTGAATATGAGTTCTTAATTTCAATGGAGTCTATCATTTTTTTCATAATATAGTTTGCATTTTACAGGAACTGATACAAGAAATTCTATCTCAATGAACAATGATATTCTATTATTTCTTCTATCGCTTTTATAATATTAAATTTCATATTTAAGTATATAAGGTTTAATTTTGTGTGATAAGATGTACTACTGGTCTTATTTTCCATATGATGAGAGTTATCTCAACATCTCCTTAAACTTTCCAATTATTTCCCATGTAAATTCTGATGTCCAATATCTATTATAAATTATTATACATGGAAGTGTTGTTTCTGGGTTCTGTTTCATTTCTTTGTCTTGTCAGCAAAAGTAATACTTTTAATATCTTTGGGAAACACTTTAATATGATAGAGAAAATCTATTTTCTCAAAATTTTCATGATTTTCTTGAGCTTTCATGAAACATTAACCTATATAAATTTTGGAGAAATATAATTAAACTTTTATGAGACTTCCAAATATTTATATTTTCATTTGAAGAATAGGCAACTTTATATCATTAAGAAATTGCTTTCATGTATACATTATGCATTTTTCATTAAGTTCACTTTTCCTTGTTTTTTTATTCATTCAATCATTCCACTTATCGCACTCTTAAAATTTTCAATGTTACTGGTCACAACTTCTCCCAATTTTATTTCTTGATAGTTCATATCATACTCCCAAATGTATGAATGATGTGATGGTCACAATCAGTTCAATGAAAAATATAATATTCATGCAGGAGACCAAAGTTCACATAATTCATCATTCATTAAATAATACTATGACTTTGGCAAAAGCATTGCAACTATCAATATATTAATTTTCTTCTTTACCTAGAAGGTGAACAAGATATTTATCAGATTCCAAATAAAATATGTAATATCTAGCACAGAGTAACTCTCAGCAATACACAGTAATAAGTAATTGTATTAACAATACGTATTATCCCTTGTATGATGAAACAACCATTTACCACCAGGATAATTTTTTTTTATCTTCCTGATTATTGGCAACATTGGCATTGATGATATCACACATATTATAAATTCATATTATATATTTGCTATGACACTACTATTGTCTCTGATTATTTTCAATGGACACAACTAATTCTAGAAAGTGATATATTTACAATAGTGGTTAATATTTTCAGGGCGTTTTAATGTGACATGTCTATGATAAGTGTATTACAGGAAAGATCTTCATCAGAATTAGCAACTGTCCCTTGAATTAAATACAAGTATTATCACTATTTTCAGATGTTTAGTCTTTGCTCCCGCAACTTTCATTAAAGTGCCGAATTTCACATAGCTTGATCTGAGATTGAAACGCAGGTCAGCCTAAACCCAGAGCTCTGTGCTTCAATACTATGGGAAACTCTTTGACAAGAAGAAGCAAGAGTGTTTCCCTTCAGTTGTAATTAATGTGGAGCAAAAGGTCCTTTATACATTTTAAATGTTAGTGTGAAAGAAGGAACATTTGTAGTTCAATCTCAGGCAGCAGAACATTGGAAAGGAAATTTCCTTTTGACTGAGGGTTCCCTTTAATCGAACATTTTTCATTCCTTCTTTATTCTGTTTAAGACTCTTAGATTGCAATTGCAATTCTCTCTAGAAACTAAAGTAGAATCAGGCTCTAGACAGGAATTTGTTTATGGAAAAGCATTCTGCAGTGCTGTCAGCTCAGCTACATGAGTTGAAGAACTGACTGAGTGGGAGTTTAATGCTAACACCTTGGGACTCATTGCCCAGCCAAGGGTTTTGTCAGGAAATATATGCAGCCTCTGGGAGAATGCACGCACTTTAGCAAGAACTTTTTAGCGTCTTAGTTTGAAACTTCCACTGGTCTAAAAGTGTCTTATTGCCTTCTCATGTATAACACTGATGGCAAACATAATTCATTCAAACTCTCTGCTGCACTCATTCATGATATGTGGTATATTTGGTCATAAACTTCCTGACATACTTTTTATTAGATTTAATATAAATTACTCACTAAAGATTACACTCAGATGCAAAATGGTAAACATATTTTGGTCAAGACAACCATTTATCCTTTTTTGCTTTCTGTTCCAGTGTTTACTACATTATTTTCTTCTTCCTGCTCAGAATTATTTTGACAATGAATTTTATATCATGCCATATGATTATATGTGCCTTGAACACAGAGAACAAGCCAGTATCTGCATGAATAGTGACCGGAAGGAACCCAATAGGAGTTCAGTAGAGAGGGAGAAAACACATCAGTCTTGCATGCAGACAGCATAAATTTTAGATTTGACTCAGCCCTAAGTAGATGCGTGAGACATGGGTGCCACTTTTCCTCTCTGTACATTAATTACTCCTTCCCACTCTTCCCTCTGAAGTGCAATAGAGACACTAATTGACATCTCACTTCCCTTAAAAATGTCAATAAAACGTGCTTCTAGATCCCGTCCTAATTCTCCTAACACTCTGCCTAAGATGTCTGTCTGTTCCCAAGCACTCTTATTTTCTCCTGATTATGAAGGATTCTTATTTCCTTGTTCATTTGAATTATTATTAATGGGTTTGCATCTTGAAGCTCTCCCTTTATCCTTATCTTGAAATTTGTCTAAAGATGAAACTTGTCCTTTCCTAAATTTCCACAATAAAACTACAAGAAAAACAATAACAATGACAACAAAAGCACATGGAATGTTTGCATGTAATATAATTGTGCATATAAAACAATTGTGAAATTATATTATTATGCTTTAGATCAGAACGCACTAACTCATCCTCAAAAACCAAAAACTCAAAACTAAAAATTGTGATAAGATATTAGCAGTTTTTATTCTTAGACATCAGGAGAAAACACAGTGTGCCAACTATCAAGTAGTCTGTCTATCTAGTTAATTCTTTTCCCCTCTAATTTCTCCTCCCACCTCAGTTGCTTTCTCTACTTTGTTTAATCTCATCCCTCACCTGAAGATCTCTTTTATGTTGCTCTGTTCCTCTCCATGCTTTCCCCCACAGCATTAATTACTTCTAAGAAAACACACTATTCGTTCATTTATTTATTAAGTGTATAGTCATTTTGTCTTCTATCCATACCCCTAGTAGAATTTAAGCTATAAAGAGACAATGAGTTCCATCTTTGTGTTTCTCTGATGAAACTAATCACCTATAGGAGTTATTCACATATAAGAGTCGTTCAATAAGCATTTGGTCAGTGGATGAAGAAAAAGATTGCATTAGGGGTTGGGGATTTAGCTCAGGGCTCAGTGGCAGAGCACTTGCCTAGCATGCACAAGGTCCCAACTTCGATCCTTAGCCCTGAAAAAAAAAAGATTGCATTTGTAGATTTTAAATACCCTTTCTTTTATGCAGAGGAACTGAGAACACATCACCACACTTCATTAAAGCTGAAAGCCTTCTTTACTTTTCCTCTTTCTCTTGCCTCTTCTCTACGCTTTTTCTCCAACAGAAATCACCTTTGTTAAAATACAATTTTAAGAGCAGATATTTAAAAGCCAAAATGTGGAGGGAATTCCATACTATTGATCATTTTCAGCAAGAACTTCACCATTACACACAAGGCACTGTGATCCATCATTTATTGCACTTTGATATATCACTAGAAAATTTCCAAAATCAACCTCTCTCACCATCACATAATTGTAGGTGTTAACACTATTGCTTGTGTTGCATTTCTCAAATCTCCATTTCCCAAGACTGTGCAGTAGAGTGTTTAAGGGCATGGATTGTAAAAATAAGGGTAAACTAAATTCAAATTTCCTGTGTGAAAGTTTGTTTGTAATTCTGTCAAACTAGCATAAATTGCTTATATAACCTACCTGCTTACCAGTTCCCTAACATGTAGTAGTATAGTGCTACTGATGCTATTTTGTTATAGGGATTTGTGAGAGTTACAGGTGACATACGTAAAGTTCTTAGCAAATCACCTGACATAGTAAAGCCTCATTAAATAAAAGCTACTATTTTCATGAATATGTAATAACCAATTTGCATATTAATTTTCATATCAAAAAAGTATGAATTTTACTTTAATTTTATCACTCATTTAAAATAAAAATGTGCCCCTTTGCAGCAAATGTATATATATATATATATATATATACACATACTACACATACACACATGATGTAATCGTAATCAACAGTCAATCAATAACCTAATATTAAAATTCCAGTGCAATGAAGACTGAAGGCTATAATTTTGTCCTTTTATTGGCAAGATTTAAAGTTCTACACAATTTGTTTGAAGAAAACAAGAGAATGTGAAGATAATTTTGCCAATTTTTGTGGTGAAATCATTGATGCTTAATGTGGCAAAGTGCTAAAATCACAAGATAGAGCCTAAGGAACTGTGATGAATGGTTCTTGTTCCATGATCATTCAGAGATCTGAGTTACACTTTAAGCAAACATGCTCACTGATGGATGCAGGACTTTAATATATTCTCCTGTCCCTCATCAAACGCCAATCATGTATCAGCTCATCTGCCTCCCCACCTCATTCTATTTCAAGCTTTCAGCATATCAGAGTGGGGTAGGCAGACCAGAATTTGGCATCACATGACCTTGAATCTTATCTTCTGTAAACCATTAACAAGTTGTACACACTGGGGACAT
Source organism: Aplodontia rufa (assembly GCA_004027875.1). NCBI lineage: Eukaryota > Metazoa > Chordata > Mammalia > Rodentia > Aplodontiidae > Aplodontia > Aplodontia rufa. Next base: position 29,104 of record PVKS010002643.1, on the reverse strand, counting down.
CATTTACTCTCCTCTTTTCCCTTGTTCATTTTTTTTTTTTCATTTACAAACTGACTCATTGTTTTAGGTTTTGTGTAAAGAAAAAATGCTTTAGCTTATATAGCACTCTTATAAGAGGCCCAGACATATGGAGAATGACAACTGCTATTAGCTATGAGGATGGTGCCTTTTGATATTTGGCATGGTAACTTCACTTTTGCAGTGTTGCACTATTTCAAAACAATATTGGGAATTTCTATTTTATTTCTAATTCTGCATGAATTGTTGAGTATCTATTCAAGTTGCTTCTGAATCTCATTAACACTACTGTGACTTTAACTGGAATTATATTAAATCCATAAATCAATTTGTGAAGAATAAAGTTCTTATTGCTATTAATTACCCCTAGAATATAGTATGTCTCTCAATTTATTAAAATCTTTTTAAAGTCCCTAAGAAAAATCTATATGTCCTTTATTTATGTTGTACATATTTCATGTTACTTTTAATGTATGCTTTCCATTGCAGAAAAGTCACTTTTTTATGAGTTCCAAACCTGTTCTTTTAGATGATGTGTAGGGAAACATTGTTTAATATTTATGCATACTTTATCTCCCAAACTTTTTGAATTTCATTTTATTAATATAATTGTTTTCCAACTGGTTCAGTTACATCTCCTAAGAAGATTATCATACCATCTACAAATATTGAAATTTGACTTCTTCCACTATCTTGATAATCACATCTTTTTCTTTCCCCATAGCAATTTAGAATGTTAGAATTAAAGTATGTGTAAGCCATTGTTCATTTTACCCTGATTCCAACATAATCATTCTGCTTTGATTTCCCCCATTGAATATAATATAGAATTTCATCATGTGTTGTAAGTTAGAAATAACATATTTCTTTTAGACTTGTAGAATAAAAAAGGAGAGATCATAAGGTGGTGCAAATTGTTCAACTCCACAGTCATCTAGACATATAGGCTCATATATAAGCCAATTTTCATATAATTTTTTCTTCATTTAGTTATCTTTTTCTGAATCATTATAATACATAATTAATGCTTCTTTGCATTTCCCATTCTGCCTTTTTGACACAGCAATGCTAGTTCTACTAATCCCTGCAGAAATAGATGTAGGAAGACTCATTGCTCTTTGTGGTATGGGAAGAAATATTTGTGGACTTTTCAAGGTTTTGAAAAATATGATCTTTTCTCTTATTCAATTGTTCTAATAATAGAATATTCTATAAATAATGACATCTTCGGAATTCTAATGGTCTTCATTGATATGTTAGTCAGCTTTTTGTCACTGTGTCCAGACTACCTGATATAACTTGAAGGAGAAAAAGATTTATTTGGCTCATGGTTTCAGTCATGGTAATTGGATCCAAGGCAGAAATAAGGAGAACAGGCATGGAGGAGGAAAGCTGCTCAGCTCATGGCACCCAGGAAGCAGAGAAGGAAGTGGGTGGTCAGAGAAAAGATTCAGTGCCTAAATGCATGCTCCCAAAGACCTACTTCCTTCACCTGTGCCCTGTCTTCCGGCAGTTCCCCACCTCTCAGTGGCTGGTGTGGCTATCAGTGGATTAATACAGTGATGAAGTCAGTACCCCACGATCCAGTCACTTCCCAAAAGCCTGTCCTGAACTTTGCAGCACTGATGACCAAGCCTTCAACATTTGAATCTATGGGAGACACTCATATCCTAACCATAGCAGTTGATCAATTAACAGAACTCCAAATCTAAGTGGCTAAAATACTCCTTTTTCCTGGGAAGTTTCCTAATATCATCTGAGATAGGACATGTTGACAGTTAATGACCAATTTCCTTATATGGCAAAGAAAAATCTGATTTCCCATTCACTTCAGGAGAGTAAATGGCTATTCTACTTACCCAGAGAGCATAACGTGGAGTTATTTCATAGTGCTAAGCATGAAGGATAGGGCGAGTTTCCTTATGCAAATGGCGAAGGAAGGCAACATCATCTCCTATTCCTAGAGTTTCCAACTTATGCCCAATGATGGTTTTGGGAAGGTAAAGATTTACATTAATTTTGATTATTGAGAAGGCTGGAAAATTTTATACCTGGGACACTTTTTTTTTTAAGTCATCAGAATGCAGGAATAAAATTGACTAAAGTGTTATATGCAGGAATGAATATGTAACAAGTACCACTATTTTGCATAACAATTATGTTCCAGACAGAGAGAGAGTGAGATAGAGGGAGAGAGAGTGAGAGGAAGAGAGAGAGAGAGAGTGAAAGAGAGACAGAGAAGTCAACTTGTATGTTTATGAGAAAATGAATTGACTCAGAGATGCGTAGAATAAATTGAATCTATTTAGTGCAAGAAGTCTCTGGGGTTCTGAGACTTATCTGAGGCTTTCTCCAGAAATCATATATGAAGTAAAGGTACAAAAAATTGTAATATTTTTTATCCCACTAAAGTTAAAACTACTGATTTGACATTGTATTTCTTTTCCAAAAAATAAAATATTTGAGGGACTGGAAGAGTAGCAGACCACAAAAGCACTTGCCTAGCATGTTCAAGGCCCTGGGATCGCTTCCCCAGACCTGACAAAATTAAAACAAATATTTAAATAAATAAATATTTGAAACCCTAATATGTAACACCAGATTTTTTTTTTTTTGCTTACTTAATAAAACTGACCTCCCCCCACCCAAGAACACACTTGTGAGTTGTAACACATGCAAAGCTTCATGTAATTATCACCACCGAAAGGGTACAGAAGTTCGTTTCCTCCACAAATTCAATCTCATGTTACCTTTTATGATCCATGGCATGGCAATCCCAAATCTTTTTTCACTCCCTACTTGCCTTTTTCAGTTGCTTCTCTAAACATTACTATCACTTGAATTATTGAAATCTTTGGATTATCAGTAGTCATTTTCATAGTGCTGCTACAAAACCACCAACCACAGTATCCCCCAGAAAGCCCTAGGAAATTCAGCTCCCTGGGTCCTATCCCAGACATTCTGCTCTAGAAATTCAGAAGTCAGAGATCAGCAGTCTATGTTTTAACAGACTGGTTAAGTGATTAGGATTGACCCTCAAATTTGAACTTCGTCAGCCTGCTCCAATTTCTCAGGAGTTATTATTAACTTTCTGTGAGGCGTACTGGACTACCATGGGCTCTATTCATGCCGATAAAACAATCTAGGCCCAATTCCACAGATCATGTGAGTGGCCACAGAAGATTACTTAAGATTCAAAAATACCAATTTCATGTTCAGTCCTTAGGTATATTTAATATGTCTGGGGAAGGAATTGGTAATCTTCAGTGTAGCTTTTCAATAGAGCAAGAAAAGCTCTTGCTCAAGAAAACTGTTCCATCTTTCTGTTCACTACTTTTTCATGTGCTTTCCAACTTTATGAAGTGGTATACATATCCCTGAATCCTGAGAGAGAAAGGTGCTCTGTGAGTTTCATAAACTGACTCCAACAATGAACTTTAAAGTATTCTAAGTGTTGGTTTGAGACAGAAGGTTCCAGACGGAGTGATGTTCAAGTCTTTTTGGTGCATGTACTTTCTGTCTTCATCTAGTTAAAAATGCTTGCACTTAACAGTTATTTGCATATTATATAGACATTTCCCTTGATATTTTTAATCTTTGACACCTCATATCATTATTAAACCAATCACCCTGTAACACCTACTTCAAAAAATGATACATTACATCCCTTGAGTTTATCAATCACAGAACAATCTCAGTCCATCATCACATGAATTATCACAAAACTGTTTGATATGTGTACCAAAAAGGGAAAAGTTGTCTCTTGTCTTTGAACTTTTTAAGACAATTGCATTAGGGCTGAACTATACAGCACTCTCATGTCAATTATTAAGATATTATTCAGTGGCTCTACTCAGTATATTTGACTTACAGTTAACCCCACAACTTTTACTACTAACTTTCCTTTCTACTTCTTTTAATATTTGACACTTACACATCCTAAAAGATTGGTGGGATCTTTGAAATGGAATTTGAAATCAACTTGTACAGGGTTTGCATGAGTGAAGAATGTGAAACTAGGATGTAAATTAGAATGATTTTTATTGGAATACAAGATGGTTTTAGACAATTTACTGGAAAGGCAATAATTAACCTTGAATCTTATATCACGTGTGTTATTTTCATCTCCACTTTCTTTTATTCCCTCTAGATATATCAAAAAGAATGAGCAAGTGTGTTGCTAATGTGTCTTTAACACACCTTCAACACCTGCCATTATAACCAAGGTAGAGTGGACCTCAGGCTCACAGCCTTTCATGGAGCAAAATAAAGGAACATATTTTGTTCTTTTATGTAACTTTAGTGTCTTATATTTAAGGTAAGTGAGGGCAACTGCTTTCCATTTATTGTGAAGATAAAAAGTTTCCCTTTAAACATGTGGACAAGTTAAACCATGATTTAAATTTAAAACTAACAAATCATCTTAAAGACAGTATGTGTGGAAATAGTCCAATTTGTAATGTCAAGATGCCAATACTTAAAGTTTAGAAAATGCCAACCTACTATAACATACTCAGTTCCTTGTTGAAGGATTAAAATATTGGTTGAATGAGGTATAATGATCTGAATTGTTTACTATTTCTCTGATACTTTGATTCTGAAGCTTTAACCTGAAGTACTTCATAATGTAATGGCATTTGGAGACAGCTTTTAAAAAAATAATTAAAATGAACTACATTCATATGGGTTGGTCTAACTTTGTGTGACTTGGATCCTTATAAGAAGAGCACATTTGTACACACAAAAGACATACCAGAAATGCCTTGCACTCTGACAGGAAACACCAGCTGAGCACAATGCAAGAAGGTGAGTTCTGTCAGCCAAAGAGAAGTCGCAAGAGAAACCACATCAGGCTCACCTTAATGATGGACTTCCTGTCTCTAGATCCCTGTAGAAATAAAACTCCATTTTTTAAGCCACCCAGTCTTTGATTCTATTCTGGCAGCCAAACAGGTTAATGCAGTGTTCACAAAAGTAGGTCTAGCAGCAGAATCACATGTGAACACATCTTCTGACACTTTTCTATTCCCTCATTGAGAGCTGACTGTGCCCTTCATTTGTAGATGCCAGAGCACCACAGGCACTGGAAAAATGAAAATAACATAGTTCAGACCTTGACTATAAATGACACATTTTAGCAATGATAAATAACATTCATATGCCCGGTACAGCGGTGCATACCTGTAATCCCAGTGACTCAGGAAGCTTAGGCAGGAGGACAGCAACTTCCAAGCAAGTTTCAGCAACTTAGTGGGACTGATTAGCCCAAAATAAAAAATAAAAAGAGCTGAGAATATAACTCAGAAGTTGTGCATCCTGGGTTCAATTACTGGTTCAAAAAAAAGAAAAAGAAACAAAGCAAAACAAAACAAAACAAACATCAAGTAACATAATAATAAGTAGCTCTAATGAGCATGCAATTACTCCTATCAAAACCTTGGTTATATCTCAATAACATAGAGTGGTGATTTTCAACTAGAAAGTTTTTGGGGAACTTTTTTTTTTGTTTTGTGCCAAGAATTATTGGACAGCATTTGATTATATTTTCTTTTCTTTCTTTCTTTCTTTCTTTCTTTTTTTTTTTTTTTTTTGGTTGTCACAACTTGGAGTGGGCAGGCTCTAATAGCATCTAGATGGTAGAGGCAATAGACTACTAAAATCCTAAAATGCACAGAGTAACCACAGCCCACAGAAAAGAATGCAAGTAATTATGGCAACTACAGTTTCAACAGTGCTGGTGCTGAGGAATAGGAAGTAGAGTGGTAGATAATAATTACATTCAAGTGTGTAATTTTGTGACATGTTAACAAAAAACTATAAATACAGAATTGAACATATTACAGAAATGGCCACTAGATCAAGATTCACTGAGTCCAAAGCATAGCAATACCACTTTCTATCTGTGTTTGAACAGGCAACAAGATTTAAACATGTGTTCTAGATTTTTCATATATAGCATAAGTTACTAATCACAGCTATTTCTCTGAGTAATGGAGGGACTGTGATGAGATGATACATATAAAGGACATGCATAACCCCATGCACATCAATTATTATGTCAATTGTTCAACTGCCAGGTTTTAGAGATATTCTTGTTCCAAATTCTCGGTATGAAAGTGGAATAAATTACAATGTGAGTGAGTGAGTGACTGAGTAGGTCCATGAAGTAATGCTTAGGTTAAGCACTTATTTCCTCATGTGTGATGTCAATATTTAACATCTGCACCATAGAGATGGTCATTACCCAGTCTGTCATAGAGTGAGACAAATTACATGAAATAAAATTGTTATATTATATTATTAGTATAAACGTGTCTATTTATTGTAACAATGCTTCCTTACACTGAAGGAGGTATTTGAAACACTTGATTTTTTAAATAAAATATCAAAAATTTTTGTTACTCTTTTTAGTATTTAATTTATGAATTAACTCAGGTCGTTCTAAAATATTCTATTGAACTGATGGTCAAGTTATTTTTTCATCCATCTGTCATTCTTTCTCTCTTGAACAGAAGGTGGGTTTGTGATCCATGGGGGTCCCACTGGTACTAGTTATAATGCTTTTATTTTATGTGCTGTGTTCTTTATGCCCCAGATGACCCTGGAGTAAAGAGAAGATATCTTCTATTTCTTAATTACATACCTTAAGAGCAACATTGCTATAGTAATATTGAATAACTTCTACATATTTGTAATATGAACACAAGGATAAATATATACAAAAGTGTTATAAAATGTGCAATGTAAAATTATTTTAAGTCAACATATTAGAACTTTAAAATGATTAATGCATAATTTAAATGTATACACTAACAATATGACTATAAAAATGCATATATGTGCATATATATATCTTTACAAAATTCTACTTTTATGCAATACTTATCATGTGTCTGACCTTGCTAATCATATTTTGTACAGAATTTAATTTAACTTACATAATTTCCTGTGTTTGTATGCTTACTATTCCCCATTTTTTTCTATTGCCCATTTTAAAACTAAGAAAATCAAGTTCAAATTTAAATATTTCACACTCATCTACACACATATTAAGTAATAAACTTCAACTCAAATTCAGAAAAAAAAATCCTTAAATCAGTAAATGTAGCTAGCATATATTAATATTCCCAAGTTAGCATCAATTGAGCACTATCAAAAGAAATCAGAGGGAAACTAAAATATATAGACATTAATGTTAAAATGTATTGTCAAATTTTAAAGTGAAGTTAAACCTTGAGATACCATAATTATTCTTTCAGAAATGATCAGTTTTCTCAATCTGTATGTTCTTCATATGCTATTTTCTACTCTCTTTGACAATTCGTAACAATTGAGCAGACAAATGCAAGCATCTCTCTTCATTCTGTTATTAAATGGCAAACAATGAACTGACAATTGTGTGTACCTTATGGAATTATGGAAATCTGAATTCCTATCCTGAAGACATCATTTATTATTTCTCTGTCTTTGGAGAGTGACCTTCATATTTCTCATACTGAGAACTACCAATGATTGTTATTGAAATATTTGTGAGATTAAAGAATGAATTGTTGTTTACTGCTTGTGAAGCAAAGCAAATCCAGCAAAAACACAGTATCTGTAATACGTAGCAAGGGTTTTCAAAAATTAGTAGTCTTTCCATAGCCTCAGACAGCTAATTTTGAGTTAGTTTCCAATCACCTTGTTTAAATCCTGCTTATATGCTTGGCAAAATTAATTATCTCTTAATGCAGAAACGCTGCCAAAATCAAACTAACAAATCTAAAGTTACAATAAGCCTTAAACTAGAAATTACATCTACTTTAACATTAGTTATTTGTAAGGATTTTGGACAAATTTCTGTTTTCTTAAGGGAGACCCCCATAACAGTCACATGTATTTATTACTTAAAGCAGATGCTTAGGATATCAATGAATTGACAGACAGATTTAAGTAAATTGTTTAACTTTTGCTGCAGGAAGTGTTAGAATCTATTCTTTAACTTGTAGAGGTGAGAAGTTCAGTGGCAGAAAACATGGCAATAACGATGATGTTTCACTTGAGGCTACATAGGAGACAAGAAAGAAAAGAGTCCTCGGAGTAGTGAAACCTGGGTTCTTATGCTAGCAGAGTTCACTTAGATATGAGGGTGGATAGAAAAATAGAATTGCACATATTGTTCAAGAACACAGCCTGTGAAGTTAAACTGCTTTGGTAAATGCTACCTCTTCTTGCCTTCTTTCTTTGATCTTGACAAAAAGCCCTTAACATTTCCAAGTTCAATTTTCCCATTTATACAATGAGGATAATTGTTTTACTTTCCTCATTTGTTGATGTTCTTTATTTGCTTTTATAATTGTAGAAAGCAATAATGGATATAAAAACCAGAAGACAGTGTCTGGAACAAAGGGCTCACTCCATTGTTGCCTATTACTAGTTACTGAAATTGTTATTGTTATTATTAACATTATTATTATTATATTTCAAAGCTATTTATATAAAAATATGAGAAAACTGGGTTATATGGTCCCTAAGAGTATTTTCAATAGTCACATATTAAGATTTGGTAACATTCTGCTTTCAATATTTTTTAAATCTAATTTTAGTTGTAAGAATCATGGACAATGCGTAATACCTTGTACTATTCACTGCTGATTTTCAGTGTTGAAGAAAGCATCTGGTTATATTTTAAATGAATATTACCCAAATGAATAAAACTTCATGAGCACCAAGTGGACCTAATCAAATTAGAGATTGAGTCTTTGAGACTGAGCCTTAGGAGTTTGCTTACTAAATAACTTCTTTGGGCTATGGTAATGAGGCTAATCTGTGCGCTACACTTTGGAAACCATAATTTTAGAGATTCTAAAGTAGAGGATATTAGAGCAACCATATAATATGTTGCTATACTGGGTTAATTTAATAATAAGCCAGGGTATTGATGGCAATTTTGATGAGACAGTCATAAATCTGGCTTTTACTAATCAATGGGCAAATTATAGACATCCTACAATGAGGACACTAAAATGCATCAAAGTCATGGATGATAGGCAGTTCTTCATTGATCCCAAGGGGATGCTTATAAATAATATCTTTGTAAGGCTGAGTCTTTTGGAAAGTGGTGATATGCCAAAGGTATAATACTCTGATATGACACAGGGAAGGCAACTGGTGTATTATATCATGATTCAGGAAAAATGCTGATTTATGAGCAGTATGTGATTCCAATTCATTCAACCAATCATGCAAGCGTGTGCTCAGAATAGAAATATTTTATCACAAAATATGACTAAAGATATAACATTATCAAAATCTAAGAACTTCCCATATAGATCAGTCCTTCCAAATCCTGAGCCAGCACATATGATAGCTCATGCCCTCACTGGCCCTAGGACACCCTCCTGCAACAGAACTCATTGCTGCCCATTGAAACTTTCTCTCCTGCTTTTCCACAACTCCCAATATATTGAAGTACCATGAATCAACTACCACTGCTTTCTTACATCATTCTTCATGATGTATTCTTACTCATAAAGGGGATCGTTCAGTTTTTGACATCAGAGTTAGCTATGTATTATCTATATGAAGAGATAACATCATATATAGATGGTAACATCAAGCTGTGTTTATGAAAACCACACAAGAAGCAAGTGAATCTTGGTATTAGCTTTTCTGTTGAGTATTATTTATTTGTAATTATAAAAAAAAGACAAAGAAGATGAGTAAATGCAGTCCTAAAGGTACGTGGTGCAAAATCAGGTCAGCACTTCTAATATCAGGTGATATTGGAAATATCACCATGAGCTGCCCAACTCCCCTGAAGGTAGACACTGTTTACATTCTGGGTGTAAGAGTGTGAGTGTGTGAGAGAGGGCTGTGTTTGTTTTCCTGCAACAATCTTTCTTTCTTTTTCTTTCTTTTTCTTTCTTTCTTTTTTAAGAAAGAGGAGACAGTGAGAAAGAGAGAAAGAGAGAAGCCATTTTTTAATTTAATTTTTCATGTGACTTTCATTCCTCTGAGATTTATGTGTATGTACATGGTTCTGGGGTTTGAACTCATGTATTTGCACATGCCAGGCAAGCACCCTAACCACTGAGCCACCACTCTAGTCCCCTGCAATCTTTCTGAAGGGACATAAGTGTATTTCTTTTTCTGCTCTCAAGACTGTATTGCACAGCTAACCAAACCGAAACTGCAGAGAAGGATGGTCAGGAGGCTGAAAAGAAATATTTGAAAAGGAAAGTGAGTTCTGCCTCATAAAGAGAGGAGTTGCATACTACCCGGGCAAGGCAGGGATGATGGTTGGCGACTTCAGGCCCATGGATGTACGTGTGTTAAAATAGAATCATCATTCCTCTGCAGAGTGTCTCTTTGTGTCTAGCAGCTACAAATTGATCCCAGAGTTGCCAGGATTTCTGTCTTCTAATCTCATTATACAAACCACTAAAATGAGCAAAGGAATAACTCCCAGACACTTTCATGTTGTTAATGGCAGCAGGAGAAAGTCAGCCTTTGATATTCACCTGATCAGCATACCTAACTCACTTCGTGCCTTTCTTTCTAAAGCAATAGCATAGGGGTGTTATTAGCTGGTTTCAGTGAGATTGTGTATGTGTGTGTGTGTGTGTGTGTATAAGTGTTTGCAAGAAAGAGAGAAATGGAAACAATTCAAATTAATAATATGAATACCTTTGTATTTGCAAAATCCATCTTAAACTATAAAAATATAGGGTTGTATTCTATGTAAACCATTGTATATAATTATCTAACATATGTATGTACCCAAACACACAAAGGCACCAATTCTGAATTTGTAATGAGTTAGTAGAATCTATCATGCAGGATTACTCTTATTTTATGGTCTCACATTTATTTATTTAGGCAATGTTTATTGTATACTTAGAACCTGCATGCCCTGTTCAAGAATGATGTGAAAGTAAATAATGATAGACACAAAGGTCTAAATCAAAATGTAGTCTCTGTTATTGAAGAACTTGTGGTTGAACATGGAAATCCAACTTGCATGAAACTGTTAAAAACCAGGATGAATCACTATATCCAATTAGTCACTAAGAATGGGAAATTAATTCTGACTTTGGAAGTAGAAGTTAGAAGGAAAAGAAGTTTCCTTTGCCTTTTGTTACATTGGGTCTTTGCTGAATAGTCTGGAGCTTAGTTTCCTTTCTTTCTTTTTTCTTTTTTCCAGTTCAAAACTATCAAACGCGAGAAGTTATTTTATATCAAAACAGGCAATTTCACAAAGATTGAAAAAAAATAAATGTCGTTTGGTTAAGATATCCACAATAGAGGATATTCAGGGAAAATGAAGCTTTCATAGAGGATTGAAATATGGAGTTTACAAAACAGCAGAAAGGGGAAAATAATGAAATTAGCAAGTTCTAAGCCATTGACTTTGTGAAGGAATTTACAAGTGGAGAGGATACTAAAATTGGAGTTAGACCCTGAGGTCTGCATTGCGAGAGCTATGGAATGACGTCCCATTCGTATATTCAAAGTGATGTCATTCAGCTACTTTGCAAGAACACAGGTTGTATTGGCATCCATCTCTTGTTCTTGGGATTCAGGACAAGGGGTCTTTGCAATTTTTTTTTTAAATTTGTGACTATTTCATTCTCATTCATAGGTTGGCTCTGGTAAATCTTCATAGCATCAGAAATTTTACTCCCTGGTGTGTACAAATTGGAGTACACACCAATTGTTATTGTTCCTAAGAGTGCTGGAGTGATATATGAAAGGGAAGGATAGAAAGAAAAAAGTTCTCACCAGGAAGCCAAGTCCCAAACTACTTTGTGAAGAACAAATATAATGAAAGGCAGAATTACAATTGGAATGTTAAAAGAGAAATTGGCTATTCATTTCAACTAGGAAAATTTCCAAAATCATTAATTAGGAGTGGCTGGCACAAAACAGTGAGGCTCTTTGGGTTCAGTGACCTTTATAATAGCTTCAAACATTAATACACAGCGGTGCTAAAAGAAAGATGGCTGTGGTGATGGTGATGGTGATGATATTTGTTGCAGTACTTTCTAGATTGTCACAACTTTCAATTCTCTGTAGAACATATAATTCTTCTAACAATCCTTCTTTCTACTAGTCTCATGATCCTTTGATTCTCACCCTATTGCTTTAATAAGTCTATATTCTTATTATCTGATGACGTAGTCTCTGTTAGACATTTGGTTTGGGAAGGCAGAAAATGTCTATTTTTGAATTCCCTCCACCTAGTACAGTGCATGGCACATAGTACTCAGTATATATTTAACTAACAGAAGGGGAAAATAAGGTTTCTTGGAGACAAAATTATTTTCATATATTGGCCAATTTGATTTTCAGCACTACATCAAAATTTGGGGTCAATATTTCCAAGCAGAGATTTTTCTGATTACAGAGTAAAATTGCCATGCATTAATATATTCATTCAGTCAGTCACTCATGCTAACTGCTGGCAGGCTGTTCAGGCAGTAAATGATAGAATTGATGACTGAATCCAAGCTTGATTAATAAGATAATCTTGCTTCAGACTGTGGTAGTGAATCCATCTTAAACTATCTCTGCTTCTGAAAAGTCTCTAATCTCTTGGTAAAACATCATAATCTGATTGGTTGGGCCACTCAAATGATATTAAGGGGCACTGCAGAAAAGTTTTAATAGGATAGAATATATTAAAATAAGACTGCATCCTCCTTAGGTGCTTGTTTCAAAAAAAAGAATCCTCATTTGGCTGTGTTAAGTTCTGGTTTATTTGTCTAACCAATTAGTGATATTACACTTTCTCATAAAGTGTATAATCCCCTACTCAGACATTTAATCAATGTATGCTTAAAGAATACCAGGAATATGTACTGTCTCATAGCTACTTTTTTTGGGGGGGTGGTACTGGCACCTCTTCCTACTAAATGTTCACGTATAGTCTTCCGTAATAAATGATTTCTCCTAATAAGAATTTTCCATTTTGATTGCATTTATTAGAAAGAATTTACTTGTATCTGTTTAGAGAAAGTCTCTTAAAGAGTTGTCTTTCCTGGGGGATCCAAGTCCCATGACACTCTGAAGTAGTAATTTCCCTTTAATTATTCACAGATACTAAGTAACATTTAGGCAAATTAGACTATTACCTCAACTTCCAAATTAGAGACAAGCATTCCTTTCAAGTCAATTGAAAGTTCTATTTGTTTGAGATAATACGGTTAACTCGATACTATTATTTGTTTCTTTTGACTGCTTTCTATAGCAGAACCTAATAATATCAACACTTTTGAATTAAATTCTACATGCCCATTTTGTAACCAATTAGTTTGGGCATTCGGATGAATTTTTCTGTCGTACTACTTTATTATTATTGGTATTTTTTATTTTTGAGAATGTGGTCTTGTGGAGGACTTTTCTGCTAACTCTCACTAAACCCCCTCTCTACTTAAATATTCCAGGAAATTAAATTTGTGCTTGCAAATAGATAAAACAAATAAATGGCTTAAAATTCACAATCAAGTATGATAATAGCAAAATGTTATACTTTTAATAAATGATTAGGAATGGTTGTAATGCAAAGATTTGTTTCAGAACAATAGCATTTAAGCAGGAGTTTATATTCCTGCTATGCCTCAATGATGATAACATTGGGATTTCAACTTGCATAGCTACAATGATTAATTAACAGCCTTGTTCGGGACGAGTGAGCACCATTATTGTTCCTAAATAGGAAAAGGCAGATAACCATTACTGATTATTCCTCAATTCCCAGTCTTACTTGTTAAAAACCAAAGAATTCTAAAGTAGGTTGTGCAGTTTCCAAGCTGCTATGAGAAGCAAAAAATAATACAATTTCCATTCCATATATAGGTGAGAGTAGGATTAGTTAAAAGATTCAAGCTGGCAACCAGATTTATCCCTGGTGAACTGAATATAAAATTTATGATGGTCTGAGTATAAAATTTACTTATATCAGTAATATTTGAACATCTGTAATGAGAGATAATTAAGGAACCCAATACATACTTCAAAATACTTCAAGCTGTATTTTTGTCCACAATAACCTATCATAAAGGAATACATATAAAGGAATATATATATATATGTGTGTGTGTGTGTGTGTGTGTGTGTATGTGTGTGTATAGTATAATACAAATCAAAAACACAAATTTTATAATACCTAAAGAAAATATTTTAAGACATTTTCTATAAGCATGGGGTTTTTTATTTTGTTTTTAAGGCATAAATTAAAACATTATATAGATTTTTTGCATTTTGTATTTCTCAAAAAGTAACATATCATTGTGACTATTTTTCTGATACAAATATTTTAGGGTAAATTCTATGGTTTTGGGAGTCAATTTATTTCTGAACATTGGAAATTCTTATACTTAATCTTCTCCTTTACTAGTTCCACCAATTTGAAGATGGGAAACAAATATTTTATTTCAGGAAGAAAATTTCCTTGATATACTGTGGTAGTATACACCAGTCATACGAGTTTAGTACTGCCAATGGGCCCTGGAATACTTCTCAGTTGGGATGCCCTGGCTCTTTGTCTATGCAATCCATGAATTTTCTGGAATATAGTGCAAATGCATCTGTGTTTTCCTTTGTACCAGCAGGCATAGTGAAATTCAAGTGCATTATATACCTGCCTGAATTCCAACAAGTACTTGTTTGGTTGTCAACACAATAATCAGTGACAGGGCTCTAATGGGAAGTGTTCCACTGTGTTTATTCTAAAATAGTAATACTTTTAATCATATTTTTGCTATTTCAGGAGAGCTTATTTACATATTCTTTTTTGTTCAATGCTTAAAAATTATCAAACCATTTTGTGGTTGAGGGAATAAATGCTAGGAGAAATTAATTCTCCCATGTTGCACAATCAATAATCAAAGAAACAAGATTCAAGCTGAGGTTACTTTCTTAAAAGTCTAAGATGAAGAATGTGTACCCTTTTTTCTACAGCATTTAAGATGTCTAGGGAGAGGTTGTTCTTATTTTTTTATTCAAAATTCATCTCCCATCAAGTTCTAAACAGTATCAGAACCTGTTTGTAATCCATGAATATTAAATAGGAACGTTGATTATAGAAAACAACAAAGGCTTCAAAACTATGGGACTTGAGGAATTTTTAGAGGCACACAAAGGCATTCCTCCGATGGAATTTTATGTCAAGACGGAAAAAGGAAGGTGAAAAGGTTGCTCAACAGGTACCATGTTGGTTTGGAAGAATACGTTCTCATCTTTCATTGCACAGTAGAGTGAATATAATTAACAGTAATGCATTATGTATCTGAAAACAGAAGAGAGGATTTTGAATGTAGTCACCATCAAGCAGTGAAATGAAACTTTATGTTGATGGGTATTCTAATTATCATGAATGATAACAACCCAATAGATGTACAGCCCAATCATCACACTGTATCTCCAAAATATGCACAAATATTATATCAATCAATAAAATTAATAAAATCATACACCAAAATAAGTTGCTCTACATTTACCAGAGTAGGAAGATCTCAAAGACATAACTGAGGAAAGCAGTCATTTGTGAGGCTGAGTTTATCATCTTATTTATGTTCTGTATTTTTGCTTGTGCACATGTGTACATATGAGAATGTTTCTATATGTATTTATGAATAGAAAGATTTTTATATTTGACACCAATCTATAGTTAAGGATAGTATGGTCAGTGAAATGGGCCAGGAATGTGATGTCCAAAAAAATAAAAAGTACTTAGATTTTAGTCTATGATTGTTTAGTTTTGTTTTTAGAATTGGCATGTCTTTCGGAAACAGTTGGACTGGTCCTCTCATTTAATTTATAAAAATGCCTTTCTGTTACGCTTCCCCCACTTTAAATTCTACCTGATTAAGCACTTTCTATTTAGTTTATTTTATATATGGTTAAGAACAAAGCTTTCTATAACCTGGAACCCTACGGTTGGAGTGGGGTACCCACCACAAGGCACAGCATGGAGGAAAGCTTTGAGAGGAAGTCTGACCTTCCTGTCTGACTTGCCTGACTCCTAATCAAACGAAAATCCAATGATACTGTGGTATCACAATGAGACCCAAACCAGCTACACTTCTATCTGTGCAGTCTTTGGGGAGCAACTAACGTTTCTCAAAAGTTTCTTACCAATTTAATTTTCTTACTGTAAGGACCTTTTGAACTCTAGATTTTTTTGATACATCTTAAAAATCATCAACTTCTAATTATTCAAAGGACTTCATGTTATTGTCTTCAATCACTTAATTTGACAAATTAAAACTGAACTTCAGAATATTTAAGTGAATTTTCTAAGGTCACAGAGCAAGTTATTGGAAATCATTGTTATAATATATCAGGATATTATGGTGCCTTCTTAGCAACAATGTAATGAGTGAAATTTATTCTTCTTATGATCCTTAGGGCTTTTGCCAGGGCTGCAATCATCAAGATGAATATCAGAGCCTAGTGTATAAGAAAGATAAGTGAGGTGCAAGATGGGTTAATATTAGGAATATTTTCCTTTCTCTTTCAATTTTTGAGGGATTTAGTAATTTTCCCATAACTACTCTTCTTGCAACTTTTTCCTTTCTTTTATAATAATAAAAAATAGAAAATATAATTTAGCATCACAAAAATTTTTAAAGGGGCCATTTTGTGGAAAGCAGAACTTCTGCTTTATAAATCAGTCACAGGATGCTGGCATGCACAAGGACATGGGTTCGAATCCCAGCACCACGTACACAATGGAGTGTCAGAGCAATGAAGGCCATCCAAAAAAACTAAATAAATCAACAGGATAGAATCTATACTCATTATATATAAAATGAACCTATAAAAATCTGTGTAGTCTCCTTAGCCATTTTTCCTTAAGATTACCCTCTAAAATTTTTTTTCCAAATATTTGAGTCTTATTTTCCAGGATTCACCCTGTCTTAGAAAGGCATGGTTCTCAGGTAGCTGAAGCACGTGTATAGGACCTAAATTCCTATCTCTAACTTGGGGGTCACTGCCAGTCAGAAAAATGCTGTGATTCTGAAAGGGAATTTATATGGAAAGGTGGGCTTCTTGCATTCCACTTTGATTTTTAATGAAAATACAGAAGAAGTAAGGGCAAATAAATTGACATTAAAATAATTTTGAAAAAAAGTAGATATTTTCAGCTATAAGCTGAAGTTAATTTGTAAATATATATCACATATCTCTCTTTCTAGGTCCAGGGAAAGATAAGTGGTCCAAATTTTTACAAAACATGGGATATAAATATTAATTTCTATAAGGAAATATAAAAAATAAGTATTGTAAAACCATTTCTTGTTTTAGTAAACTTTCGTTGGTTTTCATGACTGAACATTTCATTTATTTAATATGAAAAGTATTCATTTATCTGTTCCATTATTGAATTAAAATAAGAAGGATCCACTTGCTCAGGTATACCGAGGGACATCTCATCTGCCAAAATCTTGGATAGAATTGTCACATTTTGGGCTGATTGTCTCACATCTATTGAAATAATTAGGAATTAGTAATCTATCACTGAAAATGCAATTTTCTCTCAAACTCACTTCTTTCTAGCCTTTAATTAATATCCACCTCCCTCATTCTCTTATTGTAATAATTTTTATGTGTGTGAATTTATTGTGTGAAGAACAGTGTATTGTATACTATGTGAATGACTTTTGAAAAGTCACAGTACCACCAGGCATGGTTTCCTCCTCTAAAGACTTTGTGAGCATCATTTGTATTGTCACTCAGGACACAGTGAAGAAAGCACACTTTTTCATCTCTCACTCTATGTGATTTCTCCTTTCTTGTCTGTCTTTTTTTCCTGTGAAGAGGAGATACTTACAATAAGGTAATAATTGAGAGTTTTAACTCTGAAAGCTAGTGCACAGATACACAATAGAATATAATGGCAAATGCATTGTCTAAACTTTTTCCCATTATCAATTAAGGGACAAAAGCCATCTCAACTATGTTAGCAGTGACCATCTTGATATATGAGTATTCATGCTTTCTACTCAGCCCTTTTAGTCTCTTCAGTTAGCGTTTTTGAATTAAGCATTATGGTTTTTGCATAAGGACAGTATTAGAGTAAATTAGATAATTTCGCTGTCATTAAAAAAGTAATATTTAAGCTGCTATTTAGAATTGCACATTCTTGGAGTTTGGTGCAGTTGTGAGTGGAGAATGTCACTTTAAAACATTCCAACACAGTGGGCAGGAGCTGGTCCATAGAAGATTGATTACCCAAGAGTCCAGAAACTAGAAAATCCACCTACAAGTAATGGCCTTGCTCTATTTTTCTTTTACATCATCCGTTTATAAATCACAGCATTCTAATCAGTGGAGAACAATGAGCAATTGTGGCTGGCGTATAGTGGGGATGGGATGAGGAGGCCTGTGAATGAATAATCAGAGATGCTACTGAAACCCACAGGGCATGACACAGATGGAGTGGCTGGATCCAAAGCGGCTGATTGCCACGATGACTTGTTGGTCTGAGGATGCTCAGGCTGGGCTGCTTCTTGCGTATTTATATGCTTTAACATATAAACACATTTAATTTCATATGTAAATATACTCTAACTTTTATTCTTTTATCCAGAAAGTGAAGACAGGAGAAAAGATACAAAATAACTCAACTACAAAAGAGAATTCTGAATCAAATCCTTGCATCCTGGTTCTTTTTTGGAGTTAAGAACTCCAGGGCTAGTATTGCTCAGGATTGGGGCTGTTCGAAGTTATCAAAGTTGTTGTGGTTTGGATATGAAAAATTCCCCCAAAACCTCCTGTTAGTGAAGGAATATTCAGAGGTAAACTGCTTGGATTGTGAGACCTGTAACCTCTTCAGTTCATCTTAGTTTGAATGACTGGGTGGTAACTGTGGGCAGATGGGGTGTGCCTGGAGGTCACTGGGGACATGCCCTGGAATGGTACGCTTCCCTGCAGCCCCTTTTTCTCTCTGTGTTTCCTGACTCCTCCACATTATGAGCAGCTTTCCTCTGCCACCGTGCCATTCTGCCATGATGTTCTGCCTCATCTGAGACCCAGAGCAACGGAGGCAGCAATCTAGATTGAGACCTCTGAAACCATGAGCCCCAAATTAACTTTTCCTCTTCTAAGTTGCTCTTGTAAGGTATTTTTTTCACAGTGACAAAAATTCCACTTAAAGAGGAAAGTTAAGAAATCTGAGGAGGACTGATCAATAGGTCTTTATGTGATTCACAGTGCATGATTCCTCCTCTGAACTCATTTCTTTTGTTCCTGACCCATTCTTCTTAAGAATCCAGGCTCTTCTTGAATTTCAGAATTGTTGTGGCTTCAAGAACTCAAATTTTCTGCTTCTCCCCACCATGCAAATCCTCATTGGTTTAGGGCTGTACAGTCATCGTCTTTGGAGTGTCCTTCCTATGGAGACATGTCTGTGTTGCAGCCCAGTGAGCCCCGGTCACTGCAGTTGCACCCTACCTGAGGCTGGTGCCCAGAGCATATTTAGGGAATGGACGAATGAGTACACAATATCCATGCTCACAGCCAACACTTCCTGTAAGCCCTTCCATCATCTCAGCAAAGTTGTAAGTGCCAGAAACAGGTTGGCATAAGAAGTTTCAAATGTATTAATAGGGACTTCTGCCTACATTCAGAACATAACCTTCAACCCTTAGATCATCACCTTTCCCACTTTCCCTATTCCATGTTCCCTTGGTGCTGAGACAAGATGTTTTAATGTAGAATCATAGAAAGAGGAAAAAAAGAAGCAAAGGCGCTAATACCCTCCCTATTTGCCCTTACAGATTGAGGCAAATCTGCCACAAAAAGAGTGAGGCAATTTTTCCAGAATTGCACACGTAATTTTATGCCCCCACCTGGAAGTTCTAATTTCTAATTCCGTGGGTTTTCACCAGTGATCAACCATCTCCTGTTTTTTTCAGCTGTGGCAACTGTGAGCCTTGCCGCATGGAGCAGCTCGCTGTCTCTTTCTGCCCTGTGGCTTCCTTAACTCTGGTCACGGTAAAGCATTTCCTGCTCTTTGATTCAGGGGAACAGCCCACATCTGGCTTTGAAGCTGAAATACAGCATTAGCGACGGACCGGTGCAGTGTTTCATTCCTTTTCTCTTCGACTCTAATCAAAAGGCAATCACAATGACTGTGTAAGGCAGCGGCCACAACACAAGCCTTGAAATCACCTCTGCAATGGACATCTGTTGTTGAATGAACTTCCAAACTGCTCTGAGAGTCAGTTTTCAGATCTGTAAAATGGGAAGCAGCTGTTGCACACAAGTAGCTATAGGAGTGGTGTGAAAATTAAATAAGACATTTGTTCCATGACACTACCAATTATACCTGGGCTGGTGTCCATCCTTGTTTTCATATTTTTAAAAACTAAGTATTTGTATTCATCTACCATCAATCTTTCTGGTACCATCCTACTTATTTTTTAACATAATGTGTTATATCTGTCAGTTTGCATGGACTTGAGTTTAAATCATGACTTTGTCCCCTAAGTCTGTTTTTTCATACTTCACATATGTATTCCTATTTTATCTCATGTCCCTTCTCAGTACCTGATAGACATTTCAATATGAGAGAGATGATCATTTCAAGTAACTTATGGCTATTCTATTCAGCAATAGTGATAGCTTTTGGAGAGAAGAGCCATTTCTTTTTCTCTTTGGCATACTTCATAGCAGTTTTGAGCTATAAATGAATTAGTTCTTATTGGTTAATAAATGAAATGCTACTAATTTCTTAGGATGTGCACTAATGTAGTGGGAATTTTGCTTAGGATTTTAGAGTGTGTATAGTGTGTACGTAATGGAGAGTTAGCATATTTTGGTTCCATTTTCTTCCTGCAACTTGTTTAGTGGGTATATGAGCAGGCCACCTAATTTACTTAGGTCTCAGATAACCAACATACAATAGTGGAATTATACTAGGCCAAGTCATATTATTCCATTGTTAATTACTATTTGAAATGCCTAAGGTTTGATATCTTTTAAAGAAAAGAGTTCATGATTCTGGAAGCTCAACATTATAGCACCACCATCAGCTCAGCCCTGGTGAGGACCTCATGGCAGATGGCATCACAATGGGAGCAGCACATGTGAGAGGAAGGGATCATGTGGCAAGACTGGAAGCCAGAGAGCAATTTGGGGAGGGACTTGGTATTCTATACTCCCACTCTTGTGAGAATTAACTGGAGTCCTACAAGAACAATTTAATGTCTTCAAAGAATAGTAAGCCTAATATCCTAATGATTTCCAGATAGACTCTGCCTCTTAAAGGTTCAACCACTTTTTATCATCTCCAACCTGAGAATTAAAGTTCCAACATATGAATTTTAGGGAAACACTTAAACTATATGTAAACTTTAGCATGAGTTTAGTGAACGGTTTAAAGTATATGCAAATACTCATTGACCTTCTTCTGTATGTTGGGAATGAAGTTTAATCCTAGTTCTTGCTGATGAAAGAATACCATGAAAATATACTGATGTCTGTTTTGAGAATGAGAGGACAAAGTGGCAGGCTTATGCTATATTAAAAAAAATTCTTCCTGTTTCAACTTAAATATTGCTATGTGTCTCGTGTTAGCTATTACCATTAAAGAGACAAAATTGGCTTACAAAGATCAAATACCTTTGGCAAGGTTATGTCTGAAATTCCATATGTATGGAGTCCAACAAAGAATGCTTCCAGGTGGAAGCAGTTATTTTTCTTGACTGGTTTAGTTATACTTACTTCTCTCCCACGTGCACACCACTAATTAAAAAAAAAAAAGAGCATATACACAATTAGAAATGTTATTAAGTATATTTTAAAACAGGCTCCTTCAAATGAAAACAAACATAACAAGAAGAGAATAGAAAGGAAAAGTGATCCAAACGGGCGAACTAGACGCATTTTGAAACACCCTTTCCTGTACATTGGCATGAAGCAGAGACACAAAAGTAGGCTTGGTCCCTGCGAGGTCACAGTTCAGCACTCCTTGGATTTGGATTTTCTGGTTTAGTTGTGAACCAGCAGCGCCATCTAGAGGTCCATGGTGATCCTGCACACAGAGGAAACAAGGGAGCCCTTATTTCGTTTCAGCAACGGCAGACACATTCCTTCATTTTTCAGCGTATAACCCCTTACAGAACACCTCTGAAGGAATTGCTTCCCATCCCCATTAAGAGATGACTGTAGAGTTCATTACTGGGAGCATCCAAGGCTTCACTTCAGAAGCTGAGACTTACCTCCACGACTTCCCTGCTGAGAGGAGAGTTACTGACTTTCAAATCAGTTAATTCATTCCACACCTTTTACTGGATTCCTGCCATGCCTCCGGCTTTGTGCCAAGTGCTAGGGGACACAGGGGAGAATATATTACTGACTGTCCCTCCCTACGCCCCAGCCCACATCTCCACACTTAACCACATGTTTAAATTTTCTACTGTCTTACCCTTTTAAATCTTTTCTAGGTGGTGAGAACAGAAATACTTCAAAGCAGCCACTACATTTCAAAAACACTCGTTCTATGTAAAACCATCAGGATGTTTCAACTGAAATCATGGATTCAAATAAGCTTAGAGTTACAGGGGAGCTTACAATCTTAGAGCAGTCATTACTAAACTGCTGTACATAGGATATTGCTTCTTATAATTTTTACTATAATGCAGAGACCCAGGGCCTGGGCATTCTAATACCATAGCTGTGGCAGTATGGCCTGGGGTTATGCATTACATTTAATATGCTTGTCTGGGTTTCATGATAGAAGTTAACCACCAGTCAGGTTTTGAGAAGGAAATGTTCTATTTTGGACTCAATGGGGGAAGTCATCTCAGGATCAAAAATTAAAATTTCTGTCTTTTTTATTACTTCCTCATTTGTTTAGCTGCCTCTATTTAATTTTTAGGCTAAATAACATTTATGAACCACATCAGTGCTATCTCTCATTAGTGTTCAGTGTTTAAAATAGCAATCCCTTAACTTCACTAGAAAGAAATTAGACTGAGTTGTCACAGCTTAGTTAAGGGTCCACATTTAATTATAATAGTTTTAAAGATCAGACTACTAAGTTCACTAAGATCCTCATTTTGATCTAGGTTTTATTTACATAAACATGCATCATATAAGAATATTTAGAGAGGCGCTTGTTAGATTTAACTCGAAATCCATTATATTAGAAATCTCACAGCTGTGAGGCTGTGTGGGTGCAAAGAAACTGAAAATTAGAAACTTGAGTGAATTTCAATACCTAATTCCACACCAAACACAGGAAAATTGCAGCTGAAAAATTTTCTCTCAAGTTGAAGGCAATTTAGCTTTCATTCTTTCTCATTTGAACAGCCCCTGTTTCGAAAGATGCCCAGTGGTAAATCTGTGGGATTTTAAAAACTGAGTCTTTTGAAACAAACTCTTGTTAAAACGTCCTTGACAATAAGTATCTTTTGTGTCTCCTCCTCTCCCATCTCATAGAAAAGGGACCGTCATGTCTTGGTTGATCTCTGAAACCAGTGTCGTTATCCATTACCCTACCTTCTCACTTCCCAAAGGGTCCAAATCTGCTTTCCAGTCTCCTCAGGGTGGTCTCTCTAAATTGCTCATAGGATTGTGCCATTTGTATAAAATCTTCCAAAAATGATGCAATGATTTCAGAACAGAATCCAAACTTATAACAATTATTTTTGATTTGGCCTCAAGTCTCCATTTTGGATGTTTCCGCAAACTCAAATTTTAGGTATGTGAATTCCCTGATTCTATCTATTCCATGACAGTCCTGCGATTTTGCGTCCGGGGGTTTCTCTTGCAGCATTGTGGTTTGTATTCACGACTGGGTAGTTGATCTCAGCCATCACCTGACCTCAAGAGTGGCTTCTTTCCCTCCCCAGAGTACATTAGTTGTCCCTTCTCTGGGGTTCTGCAGAACTCTGAATCTTATATGTTGTAGCAGCATGGCATGCAGGAAGTAAAATAAGAAATCAATTTTAATTCTAGTTGTCTTTGAAACCACAGGGTTAATGATTTTCACCTCTCACTATCAATAGAATATGAGTTCCTAAAAATCAACATATATGATTAATTTTATATTCCCTAATTAAAAGCTCAGTAATTACTTGTTAAATATGCCCATGAATACTCCCATGTAACTCTGTTTACCTGCTCACAAACAATTCTTCAAAAATTGACATGATTTTCTGTGGAGGCAAACTTGTTAGTAAAACAGTTTGACCTGTAATTTTTATCTATAATTGCTTCTTTTTAAAATTTTGTTGAGGAGTTTCGTTGTTGTACAATCATAAATGCATGCGTGGTAACAATATGATATGCCCCTGATCTTTTTTATTTTTAATTTTTTTTTTTAAGAGAGAGGGACAGGTGCTGGAGTGGTGGCTCAGCAGTCCCCGCACTTGCGTGGCATTGCACAAGGACCCAGTTCGAACATACACAATGAAGTGTTGGAGCAGTGAAAGTCACATGAAAAACTAAATAAAAACTTGATTATAACAATGTTGTGTAATTACT
Organism: Aplodontia rufa; assembly: GCA_004027875.1. Taxonomy (NCBI): domain Eukaryota; kingdom Metazoa; phylum Chordata; class Mammalia; order Rodentia; family Aplodontiidae; genus Aplodontia; species Aplodontia rufa. The sequence continues at coordinate 4,606 of PVKS010002643.1, read as the reverse complement.
ACTGTGTTCATTATTTGTCTTAGATCTTCTTTAATTTTGAGAATTAAAATGCAATTACAGGGCAGGGCTCTCTTTTCATCTTCATTGGCACCATTTGATACCACAGAAGTCGATGTCTCAAAAACAGCATCAAATATCAAGGCTAAATTTTTAGAATGATTGTCCCTTGCTGCCATGAGCAGCCTGAATATTGGTGGTGTCATTGCTACACATCTTGTGAGAGAGTCGTCATTCTATCCGTAACCAACCCTGTTTCAAATGTAATTCAGTAAAACATGAAGGCAACCTTTTAATGAAAACCCAGAATACCCTATGACCCAAAACCAATATGAGCCAAACATGGGCTTCCTTGGTCTTGTTTCAGTTAACTCTGAAAAGAACACACTGCTGGTAATTTGTTCCTCTACAATTATGTAAAAGAAAAAAAAAAACAGGTCTGAAATTTGGAAGGATCATAGATTTTACATTTCCTAGATTACAGTTGGCTAAGAATTTCACACAAATGGTAATTGAAATTTTCTCACTTTTCTTTCGGTCTCTCCATATTACTATCCTAAACTGACTGCCAGACTCCCCAATCTTTATTCTTTCTTTTGCTTTCCTTTTGCATGTACCTCCCTTATTGAAATACCTCTTCTTTTAGAGTCTCCTGACTATGGCAGCTATACTTACAGAAAAGCAATTTGACAACATATATTAAAAGACTAAATATATCCATTACTTTTTTTCTCATATACATTTTCTCCAGCGTCTCTTCTATTGTAATAATATCAATACAAAAATATCTTTAAATAACCATTATTTATGATAGCTTAAATTTCAAGACATGCTAATTAACACACCAAAAACAATTGAAGGGTAACAACAGAAAATTAAATAACTATTAATCCTCAGTTCAAAAACACATATTGGTCATTTTTTCTGTCTCTATAACAGAAATATCTGAGATTGAGTAATTTATAAAGAAAAAACTTACCTCAAAATTTTGGAAGCCCAAAGATACGATACCTGCATCTGCTCATTTCTGTTGAAATTTCCAACTACACAGGGAAAAAAAATCTAAATGAATTACTTCTAGTTAATTATTTTTCATCGACTTTTAAAATCACTAGTTTCAGGTTGTGTGATGTAGCTTAGTGACAGAGTGCTTGCCTATCATGTTTCTGGTCCTAAGATCAATCATCACCATCATATACACACACATCAAAAAATAAATAAAAAATGAAAACCCTACTAATATGGGAGGGCAGCCAGTCAAACAGTATATTATTAGCCTCTCTCTAGCTTTGGTATAGATAATACCTCTGATATGTGACAGGTTATTATGATAATATTTATACCTAGGTTATGTTTCAGGAGCTAGAAGGTTGCCTTTGTCAAAATTCCTGATTCTTCACTTGGACCTGTACAGGCTTCAGACTAAAATGGGCTGAGAAAGCCTGGTACTACTGCCTTAATCTTTGGGTCTGATTCTTGCTCAGCTCCACATGCACACAAGTAAGTTCTTTAAGGGATATTTGTCTAAAACTAACTGCACAAGCTTGATTTATCTCAAACTTTCTTGATCTCCCTCCTCCTCCTTCAAGGCCCATGACACCAGGATAAGAACTAATATGTTTTCATATTTACAGGAGTATCATGACACTGCACCACATCAACAGATCGCTAGCTTCTGGGTTTTGCAGCACCCAGTTCCAGACAACCAGAAAGATTGTTAGAGGTTTGCAATCATTGGTCATTTATCAAGCTAAAACTTTCTTCTTTCCCCCTTTCCTGAAGATACATGGAGCTTAAAGCCTATCCTGAATTAAGATGGTCTTCCAGGAGCCTTGCCCACCATTTTCTCAGTTTTGTGGGCATACTGAGCAAACCTCTTCCTTGCCTCAACAACTTCTCATGGGGTCTTTTACAAAGGGTGAGTAGAAGGACTTGGCTCAGTAGTACCCTCGTGGCTGCATCACACCATCATAGAAGGCAAATGTGAGTGAGAGGGAGTGATAACATGGCAGGATACGAGGTTAGAGAGCAAGGAGGGGCTCTTTAAAGCAGCAAACCACTAGACTCTCCCTTCTTAAAGATCTCACCACCTCAATGCCACCACCCTGAGAACCAAGCTTCAGCACCTGAACCCTTGGAAAATAGACCATATTCAAAGCACATAGAAACTACACAGATGTTAGAAGTGTGCATAGTAAAGTTTGTCATAAAATGGGCCAAAGAAAGAATATAAGATTCAAGAGTATCTAAATTAATAAAAAAGTAAATGAAATGGAGAAATACCCAAATATAAAAAATAAACTGAATAAAAAAAGACTTCACAAATTCTTGAAATATTGAAAATATGACAAAGGCCACCAATAGATTTTCTTGAAGATGAGCAAATGTTTTGCATTCCTTCTAGAATTTTCCCAAATTTTTCATGTTGAACAATTCTTAAACTTTATAATGTTTGACAGGAAAAAAAAGAAATGCATTTTGGTCCTAGGAACTCTGCTATTTTGCCTTTCTCTAGAAATGACAGGGCTAGAACACAGATTCAAGCTGAGACACCATGCCAAGGGGTGGAACAACTGTGTGCAGAGAACCTACCAGGTAAGAGGGTATAGCCTGAGTCAAGCTACACAGGTATGAAATCAAGAGTTGCTTATTTTTTCATCTTTACTAAGATAAAATTGACTAATTAAAAATTGCATATTTATGATGTGCAACACTTTTAATATATGTATATATGTTAAGTAATGATTAACTCAGGCTATTAAGCATACCCATCATTTCACATCTCATAGATTTATCTTTTTTTGTGGTGAGAAAATTTAAAATTTATTCTCTTGGCAGTTTTCAAATATACAGCATGCTATTATGACTAAGCACAATCAAAACATGATAGATCTCCAGGACTTATTCAACCTCACTGGAATTTTGAACACTTTGACCAACATTCTTCCAATCCTAACTCCTCTCCTTTCATCTCCTCAGTCCCTGACAATCACCATTCTATGCTCTGCTTCTATGAGTTCAATGTTTTTAGGTTCACATTACTATATGGTCATGGACAAATGAGTCTACTTATTGAAACTTCATTTTCCTTATTTTCAATATGGACATTAAAATAACCTTTTCTACATAGGAATGATGTGAAGATGAGGTGATATAATCCAAACCAAAGTCTGATGCTAATTAAATGATCTATGTATGTGAGCAGATATTATCATGATTAGCTATTAACATATAATTAGCCTGAAGGTTAAGGATAGTGGTGCTCTTTATTCCCCAGTCTTAATCAAAACTTCTAGGCACTGGTAAGTGCAACATAAATGAGAGCTAAAATTCTTTCACCTGGAACAGAGACTACTCAAGAAATGGCACCTAATGTACTGAGACAGTGGAAGTGTGCACAGATAGGAAGAAAGGGAGCCCAGCGATGACCTCAAAGGGCAGAAGTCATATACGTCTAGAGAGTGTAGCAGAGGAGCCCATTGGGTTTGGGATCCTGTGGCCATATACTATAATATCCTGCCTTTGTCTGTTAATGACTTCACTTTACTGCAATTTTTGACTTCTTATCTCCTTTACTAGACCCTGCATGTAATTACTTCACATTCTCCCAATTCATCATTGGGTTGACCTAGTAAAATTAGATGTTTTAAATATATATTCTGTGGTTTATAGACTAGATCACTTTGCAATTCTTTTTCCATTTATGTCATTTCTTTAATACAGGCATTTTTTTTCTTACTAAGTTTCCCATCAAGAAAAGCTTGGCTTTTTTTTTTTTTTTCTATTCTTTCTTTTTCCTCTCTCACTGGCCTTTGACTTTTCTAAGCTTTCAAGCTTCAATCAAACTGGGCTCAAATGCTATCTCTGCAAATAGCCTGACCTTGCCAATCACTCCTCCTCCTTTTGGATAATATGTGGCACCTTCTCACATCTCCTTACATTCTGCCTTTGACAATCTCACCAGGGGTTTTCTTTGGACTTTGTTCCTCAACCCAGAAGGTTCTCCGTTCTGCACTTCTTGCATTTCCCAGAGTGAATAGCACTCTCGGCTACCTGACTATATTAAGAATGAAATGATCTCTACTTGAAGGGACATATCGATGGCATGACATTAAAATGAATACAGATAACAGAGGCAAAGCTTCAAAGATACAGTCCATTTGGCATACTTCCTTGACAATGTAGGGGACTGAATCAAAACAAGATTAAAAACTCACATTTCTATTCTGGCAGCTGTAATTATACTTGACAGAAATATTAAGATACACCACTTATTTAAACACTGAATTTTCATTTAGGGGTACATATGGAGAAATTTTGCTTATCCATATTTTAATAGTAAATTATATTTGTGTAGTCTTTAGGAAAGGAAGGAAAGTAGAAAAAGAAGGGAATGAGAAGAAAGAATTATTCAAAATATTTATCTGAATAATATTTAATATCATGACTCACTGAAATATTAAGCTCCTTGAAAGTAGGATATCACCTCTTCTTTTACTACCTATCCTGACTACGTGAGTCAATGCATGGGAATGCCCTTTAACAGACACATTAAAAAAACTAAGAAAAAAATTGACATTCCATTGTATAAATTAGCTCTTAACATGTT
>PVKS010002642.1:94355-115315 GCA_004027875.1 Aplodontia rufa | reverse complement strand
GGGAAGGGGGAGAGGAGGACAGGGAGGGTAGGGGACGGAGGGGGGCTGGGGAGCAGCAGCAGGAGCACCTGGCTCCAGATGTGAATAGTGCAACTGGGTTGGACATGGGTAGGCAGATGCCAGCACCCTGAAGACCCATCACACCACCTGGCAGTCATTCTCCTCAGCGTTCACTGGAAGGAGCTGAACAGGTGTACGGAAATCAGCACATGGCCTTCCTTAACAGCAGCCCACTCAGGATCCCCCAAAGCTGGAGGCGACCAAGATCCCTTCCTAGGAACGAGATTCCACAGCACCAAGGACAGGGTCTCAGATGCATGTGGCCAAGTGCTGCACAGTTCCAACCACGGGGCATTCTGGAAAGGCAAAACACCTCAGAAGAGACCAGCAGTGAGCTGGCAGAGCACTGGGCTCTTAGGACCGCAAAACTGCTCTGGCTGCACTACAGCAATGGATCCAGTGATGCTAGGAGGAGAGCACTGAGGCTGTGCAGTCAGGGATGGTGCATGGGGCAGCCATGGGTTAGGGACTCACCAAGGATGTGGTAACAGGTGCATGGGCAGGGCATGGGGAAATCTGGCCAGCTTTGACAGGATCAGGGTGTCAAGCTTCCATGTTTGACTTTCAAAATGGAACTTGCGCTGCTATTTCCACCAGCCTCATACTTACACTTTCATCAAAATAAAAAGGCTGGCTGAACGGCGTCCTGACAACCTACCCATGCACTTGCCCATAGCAGAAGGTAAATTGTTGAGCGGTGACATGAGTGCCATCTGGCTCTTGCCTGTTAGCCATGTCTGCTCTCAGAAGGCACAGGGCAAGGAGCAGCCACCTGCAGGAAGAGCTGAGCCATCAAGTCCCTGCAGCAGGGGTCATAGACCTTCCTGCAGGCCACAGGGAGCTGCAGGAGCTGGCCCTGGGACAGTCACTGCAAGGAGTTACCTTCCCTCCAGACTCCCTGCCTGTCCCCATGTCCCTCCATGGTCAGGAGACCAGAGGATGCAGTGAGGCTGGGGAGCCCCTGGCCATCCCCACATCGGACAAGCCATTGCGCTGTCCCTCAGCACCCTCCTCCCAGTGACTTCTTGGGTGGCTCTTCTGTGCTGCACACTGCCTGCCCTTCTTGCACCTATCCAGCTGCTCTAGGCACTTGCTTCTGCCTGTTAGGACCAAGGTTGTCCACACCATGGCACCCAGCATCTCGTGTGGAGAGGACCTGCTGGCCGCCCAGCCCCAGAGCACTGTGAGGTGCTGACTCCATCTTTCATGGGCTCTTTGTGACAGTGGCCCTGGTGAGCTGACCGCAACGTCTCAGCATTCTGAGCAGCTCAGCTGCCCACACAAAAGCCCTGTCCTGTGTAGGGCAGGGTTACATCAACTGGTGCTGGTCGCCATGGCAATGCAGGGGCGAGAAGAGGTAATCAGCACTGGGCTTTGGCCTCTCAGGCCCTTCCCTGCCCTGATCTGCTCCAGGCCAGGCACGACTTGCTGTCACCTGGCATGAGCAGGCAGGGCCTCGCCCTGTAGCAGGAGCTACAGACAGTGGTCTCTCCAGGTAGGCAAGCACTCAGGATGGAGACCACTGTCACAGGTCCCCAAGGCCAAGGACAGCAGATGAGAACCTGCATGGCAGTCAGCACGGGCGGGACACAGAGCTCACAAGAAAGCTGCCAACAGATCACCCACCCAGAAGTGAGCACAGGCCAGCACACAGGGACAAACAGGAGCGACCCTGGCCAGGTGAGTGCATACTCAAAGCCGCCGAGCTTCAGCAGTATACTCTTGGAGCCCAGGGCAGAAGCTGGCCCGGGGTGCCTGGAGTCGGAAACTCCAGGGGTGGGGCAGCAGGATCAGACTCACAGTCTTAGGAGGACACGCAGTCCAGGGAGGGTAAGTGACATGGGATAACTGTGGCCAGGGGAGAGGTCATCAGGGTCAGTAGGTGTAGAGGCAACAAGTTGTCTGCACTCATCCCAGAAAGGTTTGCTGACCAGAGGGGGACGAGGGAGATGTAACAGGAAGGCCCCAAGGCTTGACCGGTGCCCCTCCCAGGTGAGCTTGGACAATTCGGAAAGAGCCCAGGAGTTGATGGCTGAGTGTCACAGGGTTGGGGTCCACACTGCAATCCCAGGGGTCAGGAAACAGGAGCATCCCCTCTGGGTCACACACAGGGTGACTGTTGGCCATGCTGACCAGGCAAAGCCAGCCCTGGATGAGGCTGGAGAGCAGCGCAAGCGAGGCTGAAGACAGGCTGTTCAGAGCAGAGCAGAAGCCAGGGTTGCCAGGCTTGACTGTTGCAAGGCCCAGCAGGTGGAGGCAGAGGCTAGGGGTCCCCAAGATCAGCAGGTGGAGGTAAAGGTGGAAGTAAAGGGTCCCCAAGATGAGCAGGTAGAGGCAGAGGCAAGAGGCCTCCAAGATCACCATATAGAGGCACAGGGTCCCCAAGATCAGCAGCTAGAGGCAGAGGCCAGGGGTCCCAAAGGCCCAGCAGGTGGAGGCAGGGGCAAGGGGTCCCCAAGATCAGCAGGTGGAGGTAGAGACAATGGGTTCCCAAGGTACAGCAGGTGGAGGTGGAGGCAAGAGATCCCCAAGATTATCAGGTGAAGGCAGAGGCAAGGGGCCCCCAAGATCAGCAGGTAGAGGTGGAGGCAAGGGTTCTCCAAGGCCCAGCAGTTGGAGGTGGAGGTAAGGCGTCCCTAGCATGTGGAGGTGGAGGCAAGAGTGGCTAGGCTCTGGGTCCCAGTGTCCATCCTCCTAAGGCCCCAGAGGGAAAGGCACTGGGGCTGTGGGCTCAAGAGAGATCTAGGCGACTGTCTGTGATTCAGGGGACACAGAGGGATACAGCAGGGCAGATGGGCAGAATGCCAAGGGGCATGCACAAGCCAGGGCCAAGGTGGGAAAGTTTCAAAGGGGTGTCCTTTAAGACAGGTCACGCTCAGGGGCGTGAGTGAAAGGTCAATGTGAGGGAGGTAGGCATTTGAAGTGAGAGAAGGCAGATCTGGGTGCCACCTGAGGAACACAGTGGCTCATACCACCCACACGGAACATGGAGGTCACATGGAGGCTGCTGAGACAGAGGCTAAGTAGGAGGCTGCTGAGAGGGAGGCCAGGTAGGAGGCTGCTGAGAGGGAGATGGCCAAGGCCCTGGGTGACCCCCTGCCTGGACAGGTGAGAAGAGATGAGGTCAGACCCACTAAAAGTGAAAACTAATAGCATGAACCCTGATCAGTGGGCAGGATTCTACATCCAACACCTGCCTCACTCCTTCATTCACCCAGCAGAAATGTGGAGGTCAAAGGCATCTGGGAGGGGCTGGAGTGGTGGCTCAGCAGTTACAGTACCTACTTGGCATGCGCGAGTTTCCGAGTTCAAACCCCAGCACCACATACACAACGAAGTCTCAGGGCAATGAAAGTCACATGAAAAACTAAATAAAATTGATTCTCTCTTTCTCTCTCACTGCCTCCCACACTCTGTCTCTCTCTCTTTAAAAAAAAAAAAAAAGGAGTCTGTGAGGGTGTTCTGACAGCCTTTACAGGCAGAACAGATTCTCCTGACTTTCTGTTTGGAAAGTTGGCAGGAATATAGAAGCCAAGATGCTGTGTGTCCACCCACAAACTCAGCTGGACACAGCATGGACATGAGCTGGTATGGAGGCCCCAGGTCCTGGTGTCCACCCATAAACTCAGCTGGACACAGCATGGACATGAGCTGATGTGGAGGCCCCAGATCCTGTTGTCCACCCTTCAGTCTCCTGGGCTCGCTCTTCAGTGCTGACCAGTTGGTGAACTCTAGGTTTTCTGGATAATGGTTTTGGCTGTGGTGATCTCATAACCTCTGCCCAGCCGCTGCGGGTGCCTTTCTTTTTCCCCTTGCTCATGGCAACATCCCTATGGAGGCCCTGAGCAGCAGCAGCCCCAGGCCATGGCCGCCTATGACACTGTGTGGTCACCCCATCTCCGATTTCTCTACTTTCCCTTTTTATTCCCCACATTTTACTTGCAGAGATTGAACTTGGTATAGTAGTTTTCTGCAGCCCCCATAACAAATTTCCACAACCTGGGTGATTTAGACCTCAGAAATATGTCCTCCTATGGCTATGGAGGCCAGAAGCCTCCTGGGAAAGGCACCAGTGACACCTGAGCTCTCAGGCGTCAGCATGTGGGCCTCCTGCAGTTGGCCTCTGCGCTGCTGCTCCTGTGCAGGCCTCCTCCCCGTTCCTGTAAGCACAGATGGCTTGAACTCCTGGCCCCATGAATCCAGGGTGCTCTCCGCTGAACGTACCTACTCCACTACAAGGCCAGTTCTCCCAAGGACCACGTTCAGGGGCTGGGCTCTGTCATACTTTTAAGCAAGGGGCTTCAAGACCCGAGCCCTGTGACCCCATGGACCCTGGTGGAACTGTAGCTTATTTCTTGGTCCTTCCTTATGTCAGGGGCAGCCCCTCCATGCGGCTCTACACCTGAGTCCCCACATGCCCTTCTGGGGACACACCTTCTCCTGGAACACGCTGCCAGGGCCTTGCTGTCTTCTTTGCATTTCTCTGACTACAGGTGGGTAGTTTGGACTCTTAGGACTCTGGACTCTGGACCAACTGCTCACGGCCTTGCACCTTCCTCTGTTGTCACAGTGGGTAGGAGGTTTGCTGGGCCCCCAGCCACTGTGGAGTGCCTGCCTCCCTCCAGCTGAGACCAGCAACTCTCCCTGCCCACTAAGAGTATGGTCCTTTCCCCAGGAGCCACCGCCCTCTTGAAATGACAGCTCAGCTATGGTGACAAGGAAAGCGTGCAGACCTGCTATCCCCATGGATGTGAATGCTGAGAACCACACGGTTTTCTCAAGCTGAGTCCAATACTGGGATTCTCTTTCCCAGAGTGACTGTGATGAACCACGGGAAATATTGGCTGACAGATTGTAAGCAGCTGGCAGATCAGGCCTTCACAGCCCCAAACTGCAAATCAGAAAATCCACACATTTTACAAGATGAATCAGAGTGCCAGCACTAAGGGGGTGAGGGCTGGGCACCGCGTGGAGTGGCCAGGCACAGCAATGCCAGACGCCCCAGGGCAGGACACCAGACACTCTGCCCACACAACAGTTCCCAGACTCGGGCTGCAGCCTGACCAGAGGGGCCTGCAGTCACAAACCCATCCCTGAGCACCATGAATCTGGGGCAACCCTCCTGGCAGAGGCCAACACCAGGGAGCAGTGGGATGTGGAGCCACTGCAGGGGGTGTACCAAGGGCCTGAGGGCAGCAGGAGCCAGCCCTGGCATGCAGTGGAACCCAAGAAGCACTGCACTTTTAGGACACCAGACTCATGACAGACCTGCCCCATGGGATGCCCTGAGCATACCAGACCTGTGATATGGGAGCTGCCCCAGGATGTCTTACTGTAAGGAGAAATCTGGTGGTCCAATTTCAGAATGCAGTCGTTTGATCACATATAAAAGGAAGCCACCTCAGGTCAAGAGGTGATCAGAGATATTCCCTTTTAAACACCTTCTCAGATATCCCTTTATACCCATAGTTCTTTTCTGAACCTGCCCCAATTTTATATTAGCCAATTGTGCAGATTGTACCCCTGAGCTCCTCCAATCAGAGTGAAGGGCGGGATTGCATCAGGTTGGAGGTGTAAGCAGGTGGATGCCCACCCAAGTGTGCTTGCTCATCGATCCCCTCTGTGTGTGCACTTTCTCCTCACCCACTTCTGGGCATGTGTTTGATTTTCTTATAGCACCGCAGGATTTTTAATCATTTTATTTCTAACACTGAGGACAACAGATCTGCATCAGGGCCTGCCCTAGAATGTCCTAAGGATACCCAGGCCCTTCTTAAGCTCAGGACAAGTTGTGTTGGTGCAGGACAGAGAGCCCAGGAGGAGACATGCACACAGAGACCTGCTCACATTGGAACCAAGTCGGATCTGGGCGGGGGACCTGGGCCTGGCCATGCACAGGGAATATGAGTGGGACCTTTCCGCAACCCAACTTGGGAAGTTGCTCCCAGATGGGCCTGTTCTTGCATGCAAAGAGCAACTTGCCCACAAGAGCTCCTGGCATGTGCTTTGTGCCCCCAAAGGAGGCTCCTGAAGGCAAAGGATGGGTAATCCCACATCCAGTTTGATCCTTACAAGGCCGAGCAGTGAACAGGTACATCCTGGCTAGTGACAGCCTCTGCGGCACCCAATGCTGGCCGAGAACTCATGTGCAGCCAGAGCCAGAGTTCAAACCCAGGGTGGGAAGATGCCAGGGAAACGCATACGGGAGGCACCAGGTGAGACTGGCTGACTCCTGGAGCAGCACTGGAGGGCGGGAGCCTCCCGAGGGCCCCCAGGTAGGCAGCACCTGTGTTCCTGATGGAGTATACAGCTCTCACATGCAGGATGGCATTCGAGCAAATAGAAAATTCCAAACTTCTGACTGAGAAAAATGAAAGGAATAATGGGATCTGGGTCTGCCTCCATGGACGTCAGGAATCTCACAGCAGCTGTGCTGGCCACAGAGGCAGGGAAGTTTGTAGAATAAGTTGCAGAAGAGCCATGCACCCAACACCGGCGGCTGCAATTAGGGACTTGGAGAGCCCAGCGTGGTTGGTTGTGGTCAAGGGTCGGTAAGGAGAACAGAGATGGAGACACACCTCCACCGCATCTGCTGGGCTTCTCGGGCTGCCCAGCAGATGCGGCCTTTCACTGGGAAGGGTTCTTATCATTTGAAGGTGAGTCTGGCTTAGGGAGCTCATCTGAATTGGCTGAGGAGAAGGCCCTGCTGTCCCCTGCTCAACAAGCCTTCACCATCCAGGATCAAGACAGGCAGCTGGGTTCGAGTTCAGCAGCGAGGAAACTTGGTGGCCCCGACGCTAACCGTGGAGCTGTACAACCTGCTGTTCCGCAAGACTTCTTTTGCCCTCACCATTGAGTTGGGCGCACTTTTCTTCAAGCGTCCTTTCGATCAAGACACGGATGCGATCTATGAGCACATCAAGGAGGGGAAGCTGTGGAAATATATCAAGCACAAGTACAAGAACAAGGAGTAGTTTCTCACCTCCAAGGGGACGTAAAGACCAGGTCCACCCACAACTGTTTGCCCAAAGTTGGAGCCTCAGACTGAAGATGGTTCTCAAGTACTTTCCATGGATCACCTGTAGCTGTTGGCAAGAAATGGCTCCACCTAACAGACTCTTTAACCTTTGTGTTTGAAGCATGTTTGGTTAGAGTCATCAGCAAATAAATGTGAATTGTCCTTAAAAAAAAAAAAAAAAAGACAGGCAGCTGGGGACCCCAATCTGAGCTGATGCGGAGCCTTGGCTAAGACACAGGCTTTTCAGGGAGGACTAGGGCAGTGCCTGTGAGGAGGGCCTGGGGAGGCCAAGGGCCGTGGATGTGGCTTCAAGGGGCGACAGGAGTTCCAGAGCTTCCAGGGTGGGGGGTGTTCCTCGTTAAGGAGCTGGAAGATTAACTGGGAAGGCATGGTCACCCACGGGCTTCAGGTGGGAGTCAGAACCCACTTTGCAAACAGGGGAGTGGAACTTTTAACCAACCCTGCCCAGCTGGGGGTGAGACCCCACATCCACACTCAGTGCTTCAGGGCAGCAGGAATTTAGGGATTTTTTTTTTCCTGGTACTAGGAATTGACCCCAGGGCGCTCCATCACTGAGCCATGTTTTTTATCTTGAAACAGGTTCTCCTTAAGCTGTCCAGGATGGCCTTGAACTTGGGATCCTCCTGCCTCAGCCCCCAGAGGCATCATACTTCTGAAGTGAGGTATTTAATAGTGACCTTCAGACTGCCAAGCAGGAGTCAGTGAGTGAGGGGCAAAGGGAAGCAGGAGGAGCAACTTGCCTACTAACTCCCAGGCTTAGTAGGGAGTGGGCGAGAGAGGGAACCCGGAGCTCCAGGCAGAGACACTGTGCTTCCAGGGCACCTGGGGAGCACTTCTGGGCAGTGAGGACCCTGAGGAGGCTGGGATGGGTTGGGCAGTCTTTGCATGGGATCTGGGAACCTCTGGTTGAATCACCATGCAAATGGTCCTTTCAGTGCATGGGATTGCGCATCCAGCCACCACTCCAGGCACCAGCCTACCCTGTCTGGGGCCATCCCTTGAGCTGGAAGGGGTGGCAGCCTTCTATGCAGCAGCAGGCCAAGGCTGCATTCTGACCCGAGGCCCTACAGACCCCATGACGAGGTCCCCGGGTTGCAGCCCCCAGTCGTCACTCAGATGAAGCTGCTCTGCCTGAGCCAAGGACCGGTTTCTAGCATATTCCCTGCTTCTCCAGTGCCTGGCAGGAAGGCAGGCCATCAATGGCTTCTCCTCACTGGGCACTGGTGTCTCATCACTGGGCATCAGCTCTGCTGCAGAGCTGCCTGTTCCCCAAGCCAGAGCCACCAGGCCATTTCCTGAACCAAACCTGGCCCAGGTAGAACTTCTCCCTCTGACCCCATCCTATGTCACATGTCCTCTAAGGCAGGCCAGGCCACCCACTGTAAGCTCTGACCCATGTCTCTCTGTGGCCATCTCCCCCTGCCACATGCAGGACTCCTCTCCAAGGGCCCCAGCTGCTGATTCCCAGGGCCCTGCAAGGAGCTGATTAGGTCAGGCTCCCCTTTCCCCCGAGACAGAAGCCAAGTGCCCCTTATTCCCTCTGCCCAGCAGAAGCCTGGGGCCTGGACCCTGCTTCCCTCCTCTGCTGCATCCTGGCCCTCCTCCACCTTTGTTCCCTCACTCCCTTCCTTGCCCTCAGACCCTGTGAGCTTTCTCAGATGTCCCCAGGGACGGACACACCTTCACCTCCTTGGGCACCTGACCTACAGAGCCGTCCATGTCCACCGCAGGGCCAGGAGAGGCCTGGAGAGAGAAGGCCCCATTTTCACTGAGTGAAGGGAGGCACTGACTGCCTAGGCTATCCTTGCGGGCACCTGCGGGCAACCTGACTCCTCCCGGCCTGGCCCTCCAGGCCCTCTGTCTATCCCCACCGCCAGCCCCTTCGGTCACTGGCCCTGGTCTGTGGTAGGGGCTTGGGCCCCATGTCTCCCCACAGTTCCCAGCAATGTGGGAACCACGTCCTGTCCCATCCATCGGAATGTAAACAGCTCATCGTGGAGGCCTCTGCGGGGGCACGACCCTCACAGCTTACGCTCTGTAAGCCTCATGGCTCTCACACCAAGCTGGTTTCTGGAGCCAGCAGCCCTCAGCTCCAGAGGAGCCTCCTCGGGGTTTTCCCAAAGCAGTCCCTCTCTGCAGCTGTTTGGAGAGCGAGGGGATGGGCCTGGCCATCTTGCTGCTTTGAAGGTCAGTGGCACATAGCCTTCCTGCGTCTGTGCTGGAGGCAGGGCAGAGGGCAGGCAGCCACTCCTGCTAAGGCCGCAGGGGAGGAGAGGGTCAGAATAAACTCCAGAGGCAGGAAGAGGGCGTGTGCAGGCCTGGGGACGCTGTCCTGGAAGCAGAAGCTCTGAGGACTCGGCTGTTGCCCAGGCTGAGAGGCAGGAGGAGATGGCAGGCTGCACAGCCTGCTCCCTCCTGCTCCTCTCTGCAACCCATATGGTTTACAGCAAGGCTGCAGGAAGGGCATCACCTGGTGTGGGGCACAGATCCCATGGGCACTGCCCCAGCCACGTGGGCTGGGCCTTTTGTGCAGCCTCAGCCGTCCCCATCTTCTACTCCCAGCAAAGTCTCTCCATGATCAGGCCAAGGGAGTCTGGGTTAGGGGCCTCTGAGGACACCGCCATCTCAGCCATGACCTCCCGCTCTTGGGGGAAAGGCCCAAGCCTCCAAAGAAGAAAGGTGAGGTGTAGACTGCAGCAGAGAGGTGATGTGTGCCTCAGGCTCTGGGGAGAGCAGGATCCAAACCCCCTCGGCTCCACTCTCCCTGTTGTCCAGAGCAGAGTTGCACCAAGGGCCCCCATCTGCCCCTCTCACACCTAGACCCTGCTGGGAAGACCCCAGTGCCTGCGACTGGATTCCTCTGGATCTCAGGAGCTGGACCACCTGTGAGCTGAGAGACCCTGGGTCAGAGTCGAAGCATCCCACACGAGGTGCTGCTGTGCCAGAGCAGGGGACAGCAGGACAGAGAGCCCAGATGGCCAAGACTGGTGGTCCTGTTGAGCCCTCGAGGCATAGCAAGGCTGGAGGTGAGGATACCAGGCTGGGGCATTCCCTGTGGACCCAGGGTTGGTAAGGATGGCTGCCCTGATCACCCAGAGTGATACTCAGAGTATCATGGGCTCTGAGTAGGCTCTGGGGGAATAGACACCAAGCAGGGGGACATCTCCACGGTTCTCGGAACTCAGAGCACCTGGAAACAGCACCTGGAGAGGACCCGAGTCCCCTATTCTCACCAAAGTCCATTTGCTCAAACGTGCTGGGTAAGTCTGGCAGGAAGACTGCCTGCAGGCCGCAGGCCTCTCCAGTGCTGGGTGCTCGCCATCCTGCTTGTGCTTAATCCGTATAAATAGGAGCAAAGATGTCAGCTAGAGTCCTGCCATGTTCCTGCCACTGGCAGGCAGTGAGTCTGTTCTGGGCCAGAGCACTCACAGCAGGGTGCAACAGTTTCAAAAGCCCTCTTCCTCGTGGTCCTTTGAGGGACAGGAAATGGAAAGCAGAGGTTGGAGGCAACCCGGAGGCCCCCAGGGACATGATTCCTTCCACGTCTGACTGAATGCGGGGTCAGCAGTTTGACCTGCACCCAAGTCTAGGGAGTAGAGAACCAGAGGGAGGAGGAGGGCACTGGTGCTGGCCACTGCCCTGCACTGCATCCAGGCTCACGACTGCCCTGTCCCACACTTTGACCCAGCACCAGACCCTAATAGTCACTGCCCACAGCCCCAGTGCCACCGTACACCTGTCCAGTCCCAGCCCCGCCCCAGGCAGCACTCCCTGTGGGAGGAGTGGGTTGCAGAGGGTCTGCTCAGCACTGCTGAAGGTTGTCCCTCAAGGAGGAGGATGGTCTGGACCGGGGTGGCCCTGGACGGGTGGCACTGGAGAGGAGCCAGGTATTTCCTGCCAGATCATGGGTATCCCAGGGTCAGGGGTCAGCAAGGAGATGGCTAATGCTGACAGAGCCCTCCCTGATGCAGCTGCTCTGCTGGGCAGAGGCTGTGTCAGCTCACATGACCAAGGAGCCCAAGTCAGTGACCAGGCCAGGGAAGCTGCTGGGACCAGGCTGAAATTGGGTCCAACCCAGAACTGGTGTCACGAAGCCTGAGGGATGGGCAGGAAAGATGGGGCACAGTGGCTCCAACCCACAGCAGAAAAACACTGTGAAACAGCCCTGTGGACAGCTCCCTGCCAACAGCCGAGACATTGGCTGGTTCCCAGGAAGACGTGAAGTGGGACCTGACAGTTAGGAAGACAGTCAAATGGCCATCTCCTGAGACCTGCATGTGGGCTCATGGCCAGGTCCCACCCAGGCAAGTCCCACCCAACTCTAGGTTGAAAGAGGACAGAGGGCAGCACCCCAGGCCACCCTGGGCAGTAGGAGCCCTCCCTGCGTCACAAGCAGACTTCAACAGAAAGGATTAAGTTACTCCAAAGCAGGTACGGAATTTCAAACAATCCAAAAAATTTTGAGTGGGAGCAAAGTCATAGGGCATACATTTCCTGATTTCAACACTTGCCACAAAGCCACAGTGGAATCAGCTTTAGGGTTAGACTTACAGATCAGTGGTGCAAAATCAAGAGCCCAGAAAGAGCGCCTTTCACTCATCGCCAGGAGGCTTTGGCAGTGGTGTAGGGGGTCCTGTGTGTTGTACGATCTGGCTGGTAGGCTGGGCTCATAGAACACAATAGACCCAGCTCAGAAAGCACCAGGGCCTAAGCCGTAAGACGTGTGGTGGAAAAATCTCTGTGGCCTCATAGCAGGCACACAAACCAAAGTCACAACTGGACTTCATCAAAGGCAGAAGCTTTACACTACAAAGCACCTCTGGAAAATGAGACGAGGAGCCGTGCACCGTGACAGGCAGGTCACGTCTGGTAAGGGTTGGTGTCGAGAACACACGCAGAACCCGGGGCCATAAGGAGGAGGCAGCCCCGGTGTAAACGGGAACAGATCACACTCAGGCACCCTGCACGGGAGACCATGGCCAGCCAGAGAAACACTCACACAGCAGGAGCCCTGTAGCAGAGGCCGTAGTGGGAATCAGGGGTGGCTCCTGGAGTCAGCACACTCAGCTAAGAGACCCAGCGTGGAGTCTTCCCACTGTGCCCGAACCCAGCAGCAGCTTAGATGTCTCCAGTGAGGGACCCCACAGGGAGTGGTTGACCCACACGGCGGGTTGTTAGTGACAGAAGGGACCACTGTCCAGGGCAGCAGAGACCACATGCTCTAGGGCTCCACTTAAAATGGGTATTATGTAAATTTCATTTCAATAGCATCATCTCTATTGGTACATTTTAAAAGCCACACCAGGAGCATTAAAGACCAATGTTGCAGAAGTCTGAAGAAAGGGTGCACTAAGATGCCAGGAGTGGATTTCCTTCTAGCGGAATGTTTCACAATAACCAAAATCACAGAGACTGATGTACAAACCCAAATGCCAACATATTGGCTTACTGCTCTTCTGCCCATCAACGTCACCTCATCCAGCAGGTACAGACTCAAAGTAAGCAAAGTTATGACTAGAAAATCAACAGGAGGTCAGCACCAAGGCAGTGGGCACAGGGACCCTAACAGGGACATTGTTCATACAGAAGATCTGGAAGCACCCGCCTCCTCCACCCAGAAGTGCCACCCACACAGGTCAGAACCATATGTTCAGAGTAATGAAACCCCACCCTGAGCAGTGCTGGAGCCACAGAGCCAGAGGTGGCCTCCTGCAGGGTCCATCCTGAAGGGGCCATGCCGACCAACACCACCCATCACTTGGAGTGACTTAAGTGAGCCCCTCGGAGTACATTCACCTTACGGCCTGGATGTACTGACCGTCTCTGCCCGCTTCTCGATGGACTCGACCCACATGTGTGGCCTCAGTGACTTCACCTCTACATTTACTGGGGAGCGCTGCACACCAGACCATGAGTTGGCTCATGCCCACGTCCCTGGGTTGCACTTGCACCTGAGGCTGGCTGAGCCAGGAGTCCTTGACTGATGTCCTCACTCAAACATCCTGCTGAGGACCAGCCAGGCTTCTTACATTTCTCCAGCCAAGAGCCACAGGGCGCGGGTAAGACCCGCAAGCTGGCCCCACTCTCTCAGTGGCTCCTTCTTCGCAGTCTGCTCCAAGGGTGTACGTCATCCTCAGGGCAGCGTCCCACGCCAGCCAGCCCTGTTGAGAGCTGAAGTTCACTTCACACCCCATGCCTCCATCTGTCCCTGTAACAGCAAAGGCTCAAGAGGATCTGGTGGCCGGGAGCTAAAGCCCAGGTTCTGCCCAAGTGAGGCACGTGGTCAAGAGCGAAGTCCCCATGAAGGGACCAGGTGGTGGAGCAAGGGGTGGGCCCCTGTGCCTGGTGTGAGGCCCCTGAGCACCACCAGCAGGGACCTGGGAGGCTGGGTGTGATCCCCTGTGGCAGCCTGGGCTGCCTCTCCTCCCACAGCTTTGCCAGTCACCAGGCCGCCCAGGGGAATGCAGGCGTGACTCACGCTAAATTGTGGATTCCACCCCCATATCGCCCAAGACGTGGGCGTGGGTGGAGAGCTCCAGCAGACTTGCTGACAGCCACAGTCGGAAGTCAGAGGCAGCAGATGGGGCTCCCAGGCCCCCTGTGAGTGGGAGGAGAGATCAGCATGTGAGCACCTCCCTCCCCAGCCTGACTCAGTGGCCCTCTGCCCCGCTCTCCACCAGGAGTCACAGAGCTGCCCTGCCCCTTGCCAGGATGAGGGTGTCTCTGCATGGCTTTGCCACAGGAGCCATCTCCAGGATCACCTGGGGCTTCCCGCAGAACTGGACTCGTGTCTACGCGGGGTGCCACATCCGTAGCTGGGGAGCCCAGCATACAGACACTGTCCTCCAGGGTTGCATGGGTGGTTTAGGGACAGGATTAGCGACTTCTTCTTTTAATTAAAAACAAAGAGAAAATTTAAAATATATGACACACTGAGGAACAGTATAGGCCAAAGGGATAAAGGAAAGAAAATGGATGGAGGAGAGAAAAGACAGGTGGCAGAAATGAAGCCAGACAGAGCAAGAGAGAGTACGCTCAGGGGCGTGGCCCATCGCAGGGCCCCAGATATGTGCTGGTGTCCCCTGCAGTCCAGCCAGGGGCTTGCCCCACATCACCAGGCTGAGGCCGAAGCCACCGTCAGCATTTGCCAAGCACAGAAGCTCTGAGCTCTCCAAGTGTTGCCGGGTGCCCTGCTGTCCTGGCAGAGGAGGTCAAGGGGCAGACGGCTCCCGGCCTTAACTGAGACCAGGAAATGCCGCAGCCACCCTGTGGGGTTGCTGGTGAGACACCTCCTCCTATCAGGGGCCATGCCCAGATGAGCCTGAGGTGCCAACCAAGAGCGCTGTGTGGCACCTGCAGACCAGCACCTTGTGGTCTCAGGGGGAGCTTAACTCCCGACGGTGTTAGTTCTAAATGCACTGCAGTTGCCCACAGGGTCTGTGCCTGAGTGAGACTGGCCTCTGTGCCCATGACACGCCACAGAAAACTTGTCGCGCATACCATGCAGGGGAGTGTTGCTGCATTTGGAGGACCTTCCTGACTCATGTGAGCCCAGGACCCAGCTCTGCTGCATGGCTCCCGTCCAGCCACTGCCCTGCTGATGGGGTCTTCCTGCTATGGTTCTTACTCTGTCCTAATTCTGAAAGTTTCCCACGGATGTGGACACTAGGTAGACAGGCCCTCAGCCTTCCTGTTGCTTCTTAACTGCTGGGAACAGTGTTACCCCCGGTGGGTGCAGTGTCACTTCTCCTAGCTACCTTCAAGATTTCCTCCTATGTCTTCTTCTTGCCAGTTTGACTTCGAGGTACCACGTGTGACTCTTTTTGTATTATCCTGTTTGGAGGGCAATAAACGACTTAATCTTCACCGTTATGTTTTGAGAATTTTTAGCCTGTTTTTCTTCAAATCACTACTTCCTTCTGTCCCTCCCCGACACCCTTATTGTGTGCACATTAGACATTTTTTTATTCTGCCAGGGGTCTTTGGAGTTCGTTCTTTTTTATATTTTTAAATTCTAATTTCAAGTTCAGTTACTTCTGTCCTTTCTAGATTATCGATGATAAACACACAGAGACACTTTTTGGTCTCAGATACCATTTCTGGATCCCACATTTCCACCAGAATCTTTTTGTAACCTCTGTTTTTCCGCTGACATTTTCTACCAATGCATTCATCTAGATGTTTTTCTTTGTTCCCTTGAGTTTGTAGCTGCCCTGAACTCATCTGCTATTCCAGCACCTGAATGGTCCCAAGTCTGATCCTCTGATATGCTTTTTTTCTTCAGTTTGAACCCTATCACTTCTTTTTTTTTAAATTGAGTTGATTTGCACAATCATAAGTGCATATAAAGTAACAATATGATATGCGTTTGATCTTCATCCATTATCACCCCCACACTACCCACACCCCAGATTCTTAATTCTTGTATATTTCCTTCTATAACAGATAGAAATGTCCTTACATATGTGTGTGTGTGTGTGTGTGTGTGTGTGTGTGTATGATTGTGAATTTTCCAGAATGATCACATAAGTATTATTTGACTTTGGGGGAGGGGGTAAAGAGTATGCTACATTATCCTCCCTCCCTCTCTCCTCCCCCCTCACATATCTACGGTTGTCCTAGATTGTGTGTTGCTCTGCCTTTTCTGGGTCTAATGCATGAGTTTTAACACCTTTCAACCAAAACTGAGTTTAACTCCAGACTCCACAAATGAGTGAAAACATTTGACCCTTGACTCTCTGGGTTGGCCTAACTTCGCTCAGCATGATTTCTTCCACTGCCATCCATTTACCTTCAAATGCCCCAATATTGTTGTTTCTAACTGCTGAGTAGAATTTCATTGTATTTATATACCACAGCTTTTGGATCCACTCATCCATTGAGGGGCATCTGGGTTGGTTCCATAATTGAGCTATTATTAACATAGATTTTGCTGTGATACTATAATGTGCTGATTCTAACTCCTCTGGGAAAATACCCAGGAGAGGGTTAGCTGGATCATATGGTAGGTCCATCCCTAATTTTTTGAGAAATCTCCACACTGCTTTCCAGAGTGGCTGTAGCAGTCTGCAGTCCCACCAACAATGTGCTAGTGTTCCTATCTCCCCACAAGACCTCCAGCATCTGATACTTTTTATATTCTTCATCTTTGCCAATCTGACTGGAATGAGGTGAAATCTTAATGTAGTTTTGATTTGCATTTCTCTGATTACTAGTGATTTAGAACACTTTCTCGCGTATTCATTGGCTTGCTCAGTGTCCTCTGTTGAGAAGTTTCTGTTTAGTTCTCTGGCCCATTTATTGATTGGATTGTTCGTGTTTTTGATATGAAGTTTTATGAGTTCTTTGAAGATTTTGGGTATTAGTCCCCTGTCAGGAGAATCATAGGCCATGATTCTCTCCCATTCTGTGGGTTTTATCTTGACAGCTTTGACCAATTCCTTGGCCGAGCAAAAGCTTTTTAGTTTAATGGCATCTCACTCATTACTTCTTGACTTTAATTCCTTCACTTTGGGAGTCTTGTTGAGGAAGTCATTGGCAACTCCCCAATACTAGAGTGTAGGTCTTAATTTTTCTTCTAACAGTTGTATGGTAGCTGGTTTAATTCCTAGATCCTTGATCTTTTTTTATTTTATTTTAGTACAAGGTGAGAGATAAGGATCTAATTTCAACTTCCTGCAAGTGGCTGTCCAGTTTGTCCAGCACTATTTGTTGAACAGACTGTCTCTCTTGCATGTTGTATTTTGACCCCCTTTGTCAAAGATTAGATGTTTAAAGATTCATGGGTTTGTCTCAATGTCTTCTATTCTATTCTATTGGTCTTCATTTCTATTTTGATACCAGTACCATCCTGTTTTCATTAGTACATCTCCATAATATAGTTTTAGATCTGATATTGCAAATCCACCTGTTTTGTCTTTCTTGCTTAGTAATGTTTTGGCTATTCTGGGTTCCTTGTTGTTCCAAATTAATTTAAGAATTGCTTTTTCCATATCTGTAAAGAATGACATTGGTATCTTGATGGGGATTGCATTGAATCTGTATAGTGCTTTTGGCAGAATGGCCATTTTAATTATATTAATTCTGCCTAACCAAGAGCATGGGACATCTTTCCATCTTCTCAGGACTTCTTTGATTGCTTTCTTCAATATGCAATAATTTTCCTTGTAGAGGTCTTTTAACTTCCTTGTTAGATTAACTCCCAAGTATTTTATTCTTTTTGAGGATATTGTGAATGGGACCAATTTCCTGATTTCTTCTTCTGCCCTATTATTGTTAGTGTATAGGAAAGCTATTGATTTATTGATATTGATCTTGTAGCCTGCCACTTTGCTAAATCTGATTATAAGCTCAAGCAATTTTCTGGTGGAGTTTTTTGGATGTTGCAGTATAGGATCATGTCGTCAGCAAACAGGGATATTTTTACATCCTCTCTTCCTATTCTTATCTCTTTGATTTTCTTCTCTTGCCTGATTGCTCCAGCTAGGGTCTCAAGAATTATATTCAATAAAAGTGGTGAGAGCTGACAGCCTTGTCTTATTCCTGAGTTTAGTAGAAATACTTTCAGCTTTTCTCCATTTAGTATTATACTAGCTGAGGGTTATATGGCCCTTTACATAGTTTACCTAAGTTCCTTTGATCCCTATCTTCTTCAGAGTTTTGAGCATAAATGGGTGCTGGATTTTATCAAAGGCCTTTACTGCATCAATTGAGATGATCGTATGGTTTTTGTCATTAATTCTGTTTAAGTGATGAATCACATTTATTGATTTGCATATGTTGAACCAGGCTGGCATACCTGGAATGAAGCCCACTTGATCATGATGAATTATCTTCTTGATGTGTTTTGAACACAGTTTGCTAGAACCTTATTAAGGGGGCTGGAGTGGTGCCTTGGCATTTGCAGTGCTTGCCTGGCATGCACCAGGATGCAAGTTTGAACCCTAGCACCACATATACAGTGAAGTGTCGGAGCAACGAAAGACACATGAAAAACTAAATAAAATTGATTCTCTCTCACTCTCACTGTCTCTCTTTTAAAAAAAGAACCTTATTAAGGATCTTTGTTTTAATGTTCATCAGGGATATTGGTCAGCAGTTTTCTCAATGTGTCTTTGTTGGGTGTTGGTTTCAGGGTTATGTTTGCCTCATAAGAAGTGTTTGGGAGAGTTCCCCCCTTCTCAGTTATTTGGGATAGCTTAATGAGGAGAGGTGTTAGCTCCTCTTCATAGGTGTGGTAAACTCAGCAGGGAATCCATCGGTCGTGGCCCTAGCACTGCTGTTTTTTCGCGAGACTAGTAATTTGGGTTGTAGACTGAAACGTGATTGTCCTTTGACAGAGACTCTGGACTCTGAGAAGCATTCTGAAGAGCATGACTCTTTTCACCTACAGCTGACCTCGCTGACGCGGATGCCTCTCCTCCCTAGGGTGAATGACAGCAGCTCCTACCCTGTCCCTGTGTCAATCACATATCACTCTGGGCTTCCCAGAGCCACAGGCTGTCCACACCTGCCTCTCGCTCTCTCCGGATCTCTGGAGAGATACGCAGAGGTCTGGCTCACGCAACTGCAACCTGGACAGCTGAGGCCAGAGACCATCGTGGGCAGAGCTCCAGCTGGTTCAGGGGAGGTCGGTCTTTGTCCTGAGACCTTCAAGTGATGGAGGCCCACCCACATTGTGGGGGTCATAGGCTCCACTCCAAGTCCACTGATTTAAATGTTAAGGTGAAAATAACTTTACAGAAGCATCCAGAATAGTCTGGGCACTGGGGTCCACCAGGCAGTTACACATGGTCAGCTAGCACAGGAGGATGCCTGTCATGACTAACTCAGGGGTCAGCGGAGGCTCAGGCAGTGAGGGTCAGCATGCCTTGCCTCACGCTCCAGCTCCCACAAGTCCTGTGCTCAGGGTCTTAGGACTAGGAGACTACAAAGTATTCCATGGAGTTTCAGGGTATTCCACAAGCAAAGAGCCACAAGAGTGGAAAATAGCAAGGTACCCTGGTGCCCCCTCCTCGAGTGCATGTCCCCAGTTCCCTTCCGCTCCTGCCACGCCCATAATCATGGGCTCCTGCATGGTTTCAGGCAATTCCCCTTTTCACCTTTTATTCTTAAACTCATCTGGGTTGCCTAGGGTCCACCTTGCTGTGTTCTGATTCCACTGGGGGCCACCCATCCACCCAGCAGGGGCCCATGTCATACTGAGGCTGGCCTGAAGAGAAAGGCCGAGCTTCCTATTTGAGAAGTAGCTGAACAGGAAGTTCCAGGAAAGACTGAGGTCACCACCTCAACCTTCCCCACCCACAGCTGTGGCTGACCCAGCCCAGGGCCTGTGGAGCCACACTCTCAGTAAGACTCACCTCTGCTGGCAACCTGGGTCAGACTCATGAGCAGCTGAACAGGAAAAGCCAGACCAGGACCAGGCATTAGGGACTGGTCCACCATCAGGACCATGGGGACGTCCTTTTGGGATCTGGGTCTCCTGCTCCAACCTCCAACCCTCTCCATGTCCCTATGTCCCTCATACCTCACATTGTCACCCACTCAGGTCTCTGGGACTGCCCAGGTTGTCAGAAAACATTTGCAGGATGACATATCCCGCCAGCATGGTCCTGAATGCCAACAGATTCATTGAGACAAAGTAACATTTAGCAAGGTAACAAACTTGGAGCCTGCTGGGGGTGGTGGTCACACCTGTGATCCCAGCAGCCCAGAAGGCTGAGACAGGAGGATCACAATTCAAGGCTAGCCTCAGCAAGGCCCTAAGCAACTTAGGGAGATGCTGTCTCAAAATTTTTTTAAAAAGTGGGGAGCACTGGGAATGTGCCTCAGTGGTAAAGTGACTCTGAGACAAATCTCCAGTACCAAGGAAAAGGACTTAGAGCCTTATGGGGTGCGTTACAAGTAACCAGGCTTCTGTCTCCCTGTCCGGAAGTCAGGTATGGCCATACTTACCTGGAAAGCTTTCTTCTGGATCGAATGAGGGGGTTCCTGAAAACCGGGCACAGTCCCTGCAGGCAGCCATAGATCTACAGGCTTTTAACTTGCTGGTCACATGTCCCATCAATGTGTAAGAGGACTGGAAAAGGCTGGATGAAGCATAGGTGCTAGTGTAGTGTGATGACCAGGGGTCAGGCAGGTTGTGGGGTTCCGTGGGCACTGCAGGATGCACTCCAACACCATCTAGCTGTTCATGGGCTACAGCCCCAGCTCATCAAGGGTACCAGAGCTGTTGATGCAAGTGTGGAGCAGCCCAGGAGACATGAGCTTTGGTGGAGGCCAGCCAGGCTGTGCCTGCAGCAGGCAGGGGACTGGTATACCACTCACTCAGGGAGATTCACACCCAGCCACAGTCCCATCTCCTCCCTGGTGGAGGGCAGTCTAGGGCTTTGGTGCAGGGAGACTTCGCTGTTTAGAAGAACTCTTTTCCTCATTTGCACCAGAATGAGGAACCTCTTTCTGTCCAGGCCCAGCTGTGCCAAGAGCAGCACATGCAACTACAGTGGTGGCTTGGGCTAGCACAGGCCAGACCATGAGTGCCTCCCCAGGGCAGGGCAGGTGTTGCTGATCCACAGGCCAGGCCAGAGTGAGGAAGGCACAGCCCTCCCCAGGGTCCTGCTCATGAACCTCCACTGACCTGCACCCACACACCACTGCCACCCTCGTCCCCACCATCACACCCCGTCCTGGATGCTGATGCTGGGCCCAGAGTGCATCCACCTCCCTGCCCTCAGCCCTTAGGGCATCAAAAAACATAGCCATGCACACTTAGGCAGCCTCCCCACAGCCTCCCCACAGTCTCCCCACAGTCTCCCCACTCCCTCCCCATTGTCTCCCCACAGCCTCCCCACAGCCTCCCCAC
>PVKS010002642.1:0-94255 GCA_004027875.1 Aplodontia rufa | reverse complement strand
GCTAGAGGAGCACAGACCCAGCAGAGCTTAGCCAGTGGCAGAGCTGGTGCTGTGCTTCCAGGAAGTGCTTCTCAGGGTCTTCCCTGCTGCTTCCAGATAGCTTTGCTGGCTCAAGAGAATGACGGGCACCCAGCCTCTGCCCAAGTCTTCCCTCCAGCCCACACTCCCTCCTCTCCTGGGCCATCTCTGTCCCCACGCTCTACACTCTCTTGGGCTAGGGGCTCTCTGGAGAAAGTGCTGACTAATGCCTATTAAGATCACAGTTTGTCCTTGGGGCTTGACAGGAGGTGCTGAGGCCCAAGTGGGAGATGTGACACTCCCAAGTCACCAGGGTGGGAAGGAGAAAGTGATTTTCAGAATGAGCTCCACACAGGGAGGCGGTGCCACAGGCCTGTAGCTTCCCAGACTGATTCCTTCCATTTGTCTGGATCCGACTCACACTCAGGGGATCAGTCACCAGCAAAGCAGTGTCCATGGGGAAAGCACACTCCCTCCTACTTAGCGACATCTACCCTCCAATTCCCCTTTCAATTCCCTGTGTTAAGCAAGCAACAGAACAGGAAGTGAGAGTGAGGGACAGGCGGTGGTGTTAGGGTGCTGGGCCCCAGGCACCCCGCCTGTTGCCTGGGCAGCCCAGGTTGCTCTGCCCAACCAGGACCTATTCCCAGCCTGTAGCCCACACATGAGGCTTCCAGGCTGAGGAACCCACAATTTCCTTCTGAAGGGAAGCCTCACCCGTTACCATGCAGCGTGGTGTCCCAAATGTGACTGCACGTGGCCCCACCAATCCTGTCAAGTAGCCATAAGGAATCAGGGAATACTTGGCTCACGTCACTGCTGCCCCACACTGTGTGTGTGACAACCAGCCACTCAAGGGGCCAGGATACGGCTGTTCTGAGGGAGAAGTCACAGGGAGGCCGGCGGTACTCTTGGGCACGTTTCACAGAACTAGCTTTCATTGATTTGACCCCCAACACACGCTGGGATCAGCCATGGCTCATGGCCACAGATTGGGCTGCCTCACTGGGCCTGTTCACTCAGTGGTAGCCCAGGGACATCAGGGCTTCCCAGCTCTGTGATCCATCCACCTACAGCACACGCCCACACACCCTAAGTGGCAGCAGGTCTGAGGTGGCGCAGGAGGAGCCCTGCTCCCATCCATGGGGCCCCGTCCCAGCAAGCAGGTGGAGTTCCTGCGGGGTGGAAGAGGGGCCTGCTTGCTCTCTACAGATCCCGGACGCCTTCCAACTGCTCAACTCGACTTGACCAACACCAGAAGCTGGCTGGGGAATGGGGGACAGTGGTCCTCCTGATTTCCTGCAGTCTCCTACCAGAAACATCCCAGGAGGATAGCCTGAGCTATGGACCACCACCATTCCAGGGCCAGCTGACCTTGGAAAGTGGCAGGTGAGGTGTCAGGAGCACCAGGGGCCTCAGGAAGAATGGCCAACTGCACCTGCTTTGTAATTTTGCCTGGGCCACAGTGGGGAGGGGGATGTTCGGGGGCCCCACCAAGACATCTGTAGGCCAGGAAACCCAGAGCCCACACTTGGGCAGTTAGGCTCTGACATAGCAAGACACATGGGGGACAGGGTGCTGCCTCACCTGCCTCTGAACTTAGATACAGCTGTGCACACAGGCAGCTGATCCCAAGCCAATATGGAGTCTGCAAGTCAAAGACTACACTGACAGGATGGTGCCCTCATCAGCTGCACCCCTGAAGCCCTGGGCACCCAGAGCCACAGGGGAAGCCAGCTTGTTCTCACCAGAGGAGGCAGCAGGCTGGCCCAGGGGTTGTGGGCCTTGGAGAGGTGCAGCAAGCAGGTGAGCTTCTCAGGTGGCAACAGAAGAGGGCACTGTGGGGCAAAGCTCTGGGGCCATGGAAGAGGCTGGGCTGCAGAGGAGCCAACCTTAGACTTGGGCCTCAAGCAGAAGCACCTAGTGGAGCTCTTGAGCAGAGGGCCTGTTCCCATTGGTGCCACGCCACCCTGTGGGCCCTCCATAACACGATATTAGATGGCCCTATTGATCCAGTCATTCCTGAATGTCACAGGGGAGGAATAGGAAACAGGGGCGTGAAGAGGGCAGAGCAAAGCAGCACCTGCCTTAGGCTCCGACCCCAGAACCCCGCTTCCATGAAGCACCAGGGCCACATGAACATGACATTTGAGGCACACGTTGAGTCTGAGCACACACAACCAGAGGAGCAGTCAAACAGAGTCACAAACCCACAGTGGAGCACTACTCAGTGCTGAAAAAGCAAAGCTGTCTGGGAAACACACCCTGCTCAACCGGGGATAGGCGCAGTGACTCCCTTTCCAAGGCAAGGAGTGGGAAGGGAAGAAACAGGAATTGATGGGAGAGCCTGGCAAGTGCCTCAGCTAGGTGCCCAAGGCCAGCCCAACCCGGATGAGCCACAAGCCACAATCTGTGTGCTGTGTGTCCTTGATGCCCTCTGCAGCTCCTTTCCAGACTCCACACCCAGCCCAACCGTGACCTGAAAAGCACCTGTCCAGTGCTCCTCACCAACGCCCAGGCCACCCAGACCAGGAAGACCTGAGAAACCACCCCAGTACAGAGAAGTGGGCAGACGGGCAGGACTGGTCCGGGAGGCTGTCCTGAACAGAAAGAGGAGGGGAGATTAAGACAGGGAGAAAGTGCAAGGCATTATAGTCATAATGTATCCACACTGGCTCATGGGTGGTAACAGATGTTAACAATATAGGGCTGCCCTGGTGTGGGGAATTCTACTTTCTGTAAATCTGACAGTCTTTTAAAAAAATAAGTCTATTATACAAACAAAAGGAAATAAGTTTAAAAGTAACACTTAAGTTTAAAAGTGGGAAACGGTGTATATTCTATGCTCTAAGAAGGCTGGGGGTGCTGGTGTCCTGAGCTGCATGTGGGTGGGGGTCTTGGCGGAGGGTGCTGGTGTGCTGAGCTGTGTGTGGGTGGGAGTCTTGGCTGGGGGCACGAGGTGGGGAGCCGAGCTGCACGTGAGTGGGATTTTGGCTGCGAGTGCAGGGGGCTGAGCTGCACGTTGGTGGGGTTCTTGGCTTGGAGCGCAGTGGAGTCTAGCTGTGTGTGCATCATGGATTCCTGAACAGGTACTAGGAGCAAGGGGACTGGGTGGGCAGCAGAAGGTGGAAGAACAGGCACTTTGTCGACATTCTGAAGTTACAAACTCAAAGTGGTGGAGGAAGAGGGCTCAGCTCAGGACTGTCTGGATACACAGAGTGGACTGCAATTGTAGGACAGGGCTGGCATTCCTCCAGCCCTTCGCACTGGGCCACAGCTCAGCCGGATTTGGCCCAGCCCCAGGGCATCTGGGTCAAGTTCCCTCCTCTTGCTGCAAACCCCAGAGACTCCACAAAGTAGCTTCCCTTTCTCGGGCCCACCCCTGGGCAGGGCCTGTGGTAGCCGTTCCTTCCTTTTCTGGGCAGCATCACCAGCAGCCCACTCCCCTTGCGCTCAGGAATGAGCAGTTCCAAGGACCAGGCCTGGGCACTTGGGGCAGGAAGCCAGACAGGAGCAGCTGAGAGGACAGTGGCAGGCGAGATCCAGGGATGCCAGCCTGCATGTTCCTGGCCCCTCACTCTTCCATGTGGGGATCTGGGGCAAGCCCGGCACTCTGTCCTATAAATCCCAATGCAAACGTGGCTGCCACACACTGGGCTTCTGGGGTGAAAGGTGACCCACCAGGCACTGGGGGCCCTCTCCCAAGTTCCCAGGATCCAGGACCAGCCCCTTCCTAGCCTGAGCTCCTTTTCCCTACACTGGGGCTGGCGAGGCTGCTGCAGAGCAGAGGGCAAGCCCATGACCCTGCCTGCCAGGCAGCAGCTTATCTCAGCACCAGGCTCAGCAAGGCCCCAGCAAGCATGAGGCCCCCACACCCTGCCCTCCCAGGTGATAAGGGCCACACAAAGGGGACCCGACCATGCACACAGCCAGGAGCCTTCCCTCTCATCCAGCCTTTTGGGGTGCTGAGTTTGTGGTCCTTAAGGGGCTGTACACTGCAGCCGGTGGGTAGCAGGTGGGTCCAGAGAAGGCTCAGGGCTTCTACTGACATGTCCTGACTATCTACTCCCCTCCAGCACGGCTGTTGCTCCTGCTTCCTTCATTTCTGAGTTTTTTTTTTTTTTTTTACAGAATTAAAAATTAGTTCAAGTTGTTCCTGACACAGGAAGGACACTGAACTGGCCCACTGAATCCAAAGCCAAAACCTTACTTCCTTGGTTTCTGGTTGAAGTTGGTGCTGGAGGACCTCAGATCTCCTGTGCAGCCATCAAGCAGAGCAGACTGTAAACCAAGCAGCCTCAAATCCCAAAATAAAATCCAGCCAGGACCATGACATTTAACAAGCATGGAGCATTGAAGGGTCTTTTCATCTACAGCCGCCATGTAAGTTCACAGACACTGGAATGAGGGGAGAGCTGTCCAAAACCCCTCTCCTTCGCAAACAGAAGTGCTTTGGAATTTCATGAGAAATAGTAAAAGCCTCTTCCATAATTAACTGAAATGTTTGGAAAACAGAAACAAACAGGTATTTTTATAGCCATAGATGGCTAAGCGTCTGCCCGAATGTGCAGGGCAGTGGTCCCTCTGAGACAGGCCCCAGGGAGTGCTGGCAACTTCCCACAAGACCAGAACTCAGAACTCTCCACTTTCTCCCTCAACATCCTGAACACTGGGCCTTGCCCTAGAGATGAGCTGGCATGGACGGCAATCTCCTACATAAATGACTAGACCCAAGCCATCCGGTGCAATAAACCAGACACTCCCCCGCCCTCTCTGGGCTCCAGGGGGCAGCACAGGTCTCCAGGGACTAGAGCCAAGGCATCTGATGGCCTCAGTATGTCCAGAGACTGGGGTCAGACTCGGGGCAAGTCCAGCTGACCCATGGAGGGCCTGAGCCCAGACAAAAGCCACCCTCAGCTTTTATCTGTGAAATGAGGAACAGCCCATCTCTGGCCACGCTGTCTGGGCCAGCAGGCCCCACAGCCACACAGCTCTCACATCGACGGGCAGAGCTGCCTTGCCACCCCCAGGCTCCGGAAGACCCAGGGGTGTGTAGTGGGAACCAGGCAGGTGCTACTGTGAGAACGGATGGGTGGGCGACCCAGAGAGGGCCTGTGGGACACCAGGGGGCCTGCCCAGAGCACGAGCCTGCTGCACACAGCTGCGCCTTCACTCCAGCCCACGGGTGAGATCCTCCCCTGGCAAAGTGCCAGGTCAGCAGTGCACTTCCTGCAGGGAGGCAGCCCCCTGTCCCCGCACAAAGGGCTGAGTCGGGCTGCAGGCCACCATCCCCACTCTCTGGGGTGGCTGGGCTCCACCCGCCACCAGAGCCAGAGTCCACAGGTGAACGTGTGCTGGTGTGCTCACACGCTGATGCGGCTGTCTCTGCGGAGCTCCTCCACAGCACATGCCACGTGGGGGAAATCACGCCACACACCCACACATCCAGTTCCCTCAGCAGATCTCCAGCGATGGAGCCGCCAGGCTGAGCTGGAGTCTCAGTTCCCCAAGGACTGACTCTGCCTGGCACCCTGGGGGAAGAGGCAAAGGGGGCAGGAGCTGCGTGTCCAGAAGGAGCCCCTGCCAGTGGTCCTCAGGCAAGAGACCTGGTAGTGTGCAGTGGCTCTTCCCTGAGCTTCTGCAGGGCCTGAGCAGGAAACTGAGGAGCAGCTTGGACAAGGGTAGAGGTGCTGTCCCTGCTGGTGGGGGAACATGTTCCTTACTCTGCTCTGAAAAGAGCCCCCCGCCACCTGCCTGGGTCCTGGCCGTGAGCTTGCTGCCCAGGACAGGGAAGGAGAGAGCAGGGCAGAAGCTCCTGTCCTCACAGACAGCAGGGAGGGACCCAGGGACTCAAGACCAGAACCAAGATCCTGCCCCATGGGCGTGCAGAGCTAGACTCACACACCACACCAGGGCGCATGTGCACACACACACGCACATATCCCTAGACCAAGACGTGCGTGCACACACACATACATATAGACACACACACATACACATAGACACACACACCACACCAGGACATACGTGCACACACACCACACACACAAACCACTCCAGGACATGCAGACGCACACACCACACCAAGATGAACACATCCACACCTAGACACACAACCACACTCAGGTCCACACACTCACCCCCACTTAGAACAACACTTACACACAGACCCACAGGCTCACACACATTTACATCCACACGCACAACACACACTGCACTCACCTACATCTGCGTGCAGATATACATGTGTCCTGTCTCTCTCCTCCCTTAGCTACTAATGTAGGAACAGCCGCAGCCGTGTCCATGCAAAGCCATCTGTCCTTGTGTCCGCACAAATGCACCAAGCATTATGGTCGCCCACAAGTTCCCAGTAGCCGTCCATGGCCTTCTGCCCTGAGTGCACCAGGCTCTGATCTCCAGGGGCATCCCTGGCCACTGGCTCTGCCAGGCTCCTCTTCCTCCTGCCCCTACCCTGTCCTTTCTCAAACACCTCATGCAGGAAGAGTCCCATACACCAGGAACTTCACCCTGATGGAGCGTACAGCTCCAAGCCTGCACATCACTGCACGTCTCCAGCCCCAGCTGCCTCTGGTCTGCTTTCGGCCTGAGGCTTGGTTGTGGGATATCCCTCAGCAGTGGCCCCTGCAGGTGAGGCCCTGCAGGTGACAGCTCTCCCTGAACTCCGTGCTCCCAAGGTGCACAGAGGAAACTTGTGTGGCAACGTGCATCCCTGGATGGGCGTGTGTGTTGCTCCCACCATTTGTTCTGGATGCTGCGTACCTGTGTTTTTGTTTCATACCCAGTAGAACCGTGAGGTCACTGATGACCAAGCTTAGTCCTTTGAGGAGCAGTCATCTGTGTGCCTCAGGGCTGCACTGTTTTGGCTCTTGGCAGTGACCAGGGCTCCCATCTCCCCACCTGCCAGCCAGCAGCCACCCCAGCAGTGAGGACTCCTGTGCTCTGCTTTCCATCTGCTGGAGATTGGCTCTCCTGCTCTGAGGCTCCTCCTAGCAGAGACATGGTAGCATCTTCCTCTCCTCTCCTCCTGGCTCCGCTGTGGACTTGTCTCTGCTGGCCTGGGGGTCTGGGGCATAAAATTAAGTCCTTCATGTCAAATGCATAGTGATGGTCCATGGCGTGATGAAGGTGACACCTGGGATCCCATGTTCCTGGCCCTCACCCTTGCTTTCCAGGGGCTCCTGGATACTCCTTGGGCTACCACTAGATATGTTCCGTGCATGGTGACATGATATTCTGTCAACTGCTGCTGTTGACCTGATAACTTACAGCAACAAACAAACACATGGTCTCCAGTCTCCATGACCCAGGGGCTTGGCCGCAGTATGTGCTGCCTCTCCTGGAGCTGCAGATAGGCTGGCCACACAGGCTGCAGCATCTGAGCACTCAGCCGAGGAGGAGGCTCGGCTACAGGGTGGCTATCCTCAGGGTCCTGCAGCCTAGCCCACCTGCCACATTGCAAGCCTCAGGAAACATTCCCCAATTCCACTGGCAACTCGTCACACCTTGATCAGGGCAGAGCTGACTTCGAGGGGGTCCATGTGACAGGCTCCTGCCCCCTTGCAAATGGCAGCTGACACCGGTAGGAAGCCCCAGGTGGCTGGGCCTTGATACCAAGCAGTTTCCTCCTCACAGATGTGACTCCCATGGGTTCATGCAGTCCTCTCAAGAACCTCCCCAGCTCCTGGGATCCCTCCTCTCTGCTCTCAGTCTTCATGGCTCAGGAAGACACTAGGAGGTGTCACATGCACACATGTGATGTTGTAAAACACTTAGCTTTCATGGCTTCCACAACAAGACCCCTCGGCTATGCATACCAAGACAACCTGTGGGCAGCTGGGCTCCAACCCTGGACTGTAGAGTCCCTAAGCTTGCTGGCCCTGCCGGGTGAGCTGATGTCCACTCATGAATCCAAGACATGAATCTGGTGGGCTTTGATGCTCCAGGCCCAGGCCCTTTAGCCCCGAGGACCTCTCCCACCAGGCTCAGCCTGTTCCAGACAGCAACCCATGTCTGTGAGGGTCTTGTCAGAGCCTTTATTGTTAACTATAGGGACATGTTCCCATCCTGTCTCCTGGCCTTCTGAGACAAGCCCCCAAAACTGCCCAGGACTCTAGCACCCTAGAATTATGGGGGACCACGATGGCCCAGAGACAGCATCTGCTCAGCCCTCCTGAGGCATGAGGAATGTGGCCTTGAATCCCTGTGGAAGGCCACTCAGGCAACCAGGCTGGAGCCCAGCTGCCGGCATGGGGAGACTGCTGAGTGGCTTTCTGGACACTGGGGCAGCAGCTCGCGCAGGGGCTGGGCTCTAGCTGTATTTGCCCCTTGGCTTTCCCAGGCTGGGTGCCTCTGCACTCACCTCTTGGTCAACAATACCCTACGCGCCACTGTCTTCTGGTGTTTGCCCACTGGGGCAGCCATCAGTGGCAGGAGGCCCCATGCTCATTCTTCACCGCCTTCAGTTCACTTCTGATGCTGGGGGCCCTGAGCCTCTAGCCTTCCCGCCCCACAGGCCCAGCTCCAGGGCAACCCAACAGCCCCCAGCCTAGGGGAAGGCTGCAGGGCAGGGAGCACGCTGCCCTGGAGACGCCAGGACCCCGTTGCCATGGCACCCAGCCAATACTGAGTCGGCCACTGGAGCTTCATCCTAAACACCCTACATCCAAACTGCAGTCTCACAGCACACAAGAGGTAGAACAGTCTGCACCTGTCTCCATGGCCACCAGGGCCCCTCCGCCACCCTGCCTTCCATCAACAGAACCATCCCTCCACAGCCAGGAGAGGACAGCTCAGGGGCAGAGGTGAGGCCAGAGTGTCCCTCCCCACTGTGTCTCTCACCGTCCCCTCCCTCCTACCTGCATCCGAACCAGCCTGTAGAGAGCAAGCTGTGCCCACCCTGGGCGACTCCATGATGAGTAGAACAGCAGCTCTCAGGCTGTGGTTACCCTTTTGTAACTCTATCTTGTAAAGCCATGGCTTGCTGTGAGCTGTTCCACTTTAAGTGCTAAAATGGAATGCCTCTACACCTGTTTTGTGCAAGTGAACTGCCACCATCGACCTGGCACCACCAGAAGGCACAAGCTGATAAATAAATCTATCAATGAGAATGACAACCGCAAACCTACTCAGAACCACCTGGATATGTGGGCGTATCAAACTTACATAGGGAAACCAGGCTGGGAGCTTATCAAACACACCCAACCACCAAATGATGCCACCCTCTAAAACTCTCACTTGAGGCCTACACACGGAGCAGCTCCCTGAGACTGGACACATGGCACGCTGACCCTGTCGCCTGGTTACTTGTCACTAACTTTGCCCAGGAAAGTCGCCACTGTAACAAACTTCCCATTTCCTATCCCACTGGGCTTTAGCAGAGCGTGTGATGACCAGGTGAGTCCCATCCCTCAAGGTGGCACTGCCCTCGGGACCTTGTCCTGGAATAAGCTGCTGCACTCTCGCAGCTCTATACCCTGACCAAGTTTTCGGCTGGTTCTGAGCCAATCTGAAGCCCACAGTGACTATTCCTTCCATATGCTCTCAAATCAGCCTGCTGGACCCTCTGACACCTGAGCCCATTATCAGCCTTTCTGGAACCAACATGATGTGTGACCTGAGTGCTGTGGACATCAGAAATCAAGTCTAGAATGGAAGAGCCCATGACTACCTGGTCATGACTTCCAGGTGGCCTGCCAGTGTCCAGTGAGCTACCCCTGCATGAATCCATGACTGCCCAGTCATGACTGCCTGGTGGCCGGCTGGTGTCCAGTGAGCTGCCCATGAATCCATGACTGCCCAGTCATGACTGCTGGGTGGCCTGCCAGAGTCCATTGAGCTGTCCCTGTATGTATGAACCCATGACTGCCTGATCATGACTGCTGGTGGCCTGCCAGTGTCCAGGGAGCTGCCCCTGTGTGAACCTGTGACCTCCTGGATCAAGAGGTTCATGACTTCCAGGTGGCCTACTGGTGTCCAGCGAGCTGCCCCTCATGAATCCATTGTGTTCCACAAACTCTGACACTGTGGAGACACAAGCATGCTGGGTCCCTATTGATGGCACAGCTGGCTCAGGACACAGGCTGATGTTATACAGAATAGAGACGCTGCCTTTCAGAGTCTCCTCTCACCGGAAAGTAGCACTGGGGTGCTGAGATTCCAGGGCCCCACTCCCCTCCATGGGCAGAGCATGGGCGCTATTCCAGGCCACACTCTTCATGAACGGCTGGCAAGGGGGACGTGGCTAGGCTGGACCCCTGAGCTCTCCCCATCACTGGGAGTATAGATATCTCCACCACCTCCACACTTCCTGAGACTGGACAGGCACCAGCCCAGCCCTGGACCACATTTGCCATGCAGAGAACACGTGCCCAGGGTTCACGCATCCCACTCAGGCCCCTGTTAAATGGGTGGAATCCTTCCTATCCTGACTGCAGTCATAGGTGGAGAAGGTGTTGCAGCGACATGAGGATACCAGCGCCCAACACCCCTGTCACTCAAGCAAGCGATGATATGTTGTTCACCCTGTGAGGCTAAAAAACAAGCTCCCCACAGCTATCCTAGGAGTTGGGCCAAGAGGATCCCACATTGCAAACGGGCCTGCCAGCCTCAGCCCTCCTGGGACACGATGTGAGGTTCTAGATTGGGAATTCTCGCTGTTGGAAATTCGAATGCCCTGTGCCATGTGCAATGCACCCCACACGGGCACAGGCACCCCACACAGACACAGGCACCCCACACAGACATGTGCACCCCACACAGACACATGCACCCCACAAGACATGTGCACCCCACACAGATCATGCACCCCACACAGACATGTGCACCCACATGGGCACAGGTACCCCACACAGACACATGCACCCCACATGGTCATGTGTACCCCATGTGGGCATGTACACCCCACACAGCACAGGCACCCCACATGGACATGTGCACCCCACATGGGCACAGGCATGGACCCAGGCACCCCACACAAGCACTGAACCCCACACAGACATGTGCACCCCACATGGGCACAGGCACCTCACACGGATACATGCACCTCACACAGGCACTGAACCCCACACGGACATGTGCACCCCACATGGGCACAGGTACTCCACATGGATAGAGGCACCCCACATGGACAATGCACCCCACATGGACATGTGCAGCCCACACGGGCATGTCTGTGCAAGGCCTGGGGTGGTGGAGGCTCCAGCAGGGCCCATGGTGCTGCTGGCCCTGCAGCTCCACCACTCTCAGGGACTTAGGGCAGGACTCCCAGGACCCTCAGCCTTCCTGGTGCCCCCTCACCCCTGCTAAGCACACTGAGTCCCTCCCCACCCTCTGCACACCTGCACAGCTTCTCAGCCCAGCTGGGAGCTCTGCTGAGTTAGACCTGGCTACTTGGACCTCACACCCCTGCCTGGCCAAACCCTCCAGTTAAGACAAAAACAGTAAATGAATCTCTGAAATCATGACCCACCCCATCAACAATGGGCAGCCCTGAGCATAGATGCTGGAGATGTAGAAATGGTGGCAGTGGGAGCTGCTTCTCCCAGGAGCCACTCTTCTGAGCTGCCTACCACATGGGCACAGGCAGGGCCAATGCTCTGGGCCCAAGGAAGCCCACCTAAAAGTCATTCTCCCACAGGTCAGTGCTGGGACCAGCCTGAGGTCAAGTGCAGTGGGAGCACAGGGCCAAGACGCAGGTGAAGGTCACCCTGGTGAAACCCCAGATGTAGTTTAGTGCAGGACTCAGGTGAAGCTCACCCTGGCAAATCCCAAGACGTAGTTTAGTGACCTCCCCAAATCCTGAGTCCCACAGGGAAGCAGGGCATTATTACAGCATGCTTGAGCACTGCCAAATACGTGGTCCACACACACGTGGTGACTCCTGACAGGAGCACAGCGAGATAAGCCAGGAGCAGAGGACAGGCCACGAGACTCCTCACACGTGAAGGGAGACAAGGAGGGGCAGGGGGCAGGGGAGGGCAGAGCTCCAGGTTGGCCGTGGGTGGCTGCACCACCATGTGCCTGTGCTCTGTGCCCCTGGACTATGCTGAGAAATGGTTAAGATGGTGAATTTCATGCTCTGTGTTTTACACAATTAAAAAATGTTTAATATGTATAACAAGACCCCACTGTGTGCGTGCACAGGGACACACGTGTGCACACAGTGCTTACACGGGCATGCATGCACAGACATGGCTTCAAGTGCTTTGCAAGGTCTCCCTGGTGGGGTCCAGGTGGGAGACAGTACTGCTGCATCCCACTCTGCGGGACTGCACAAGGCCAAGGCTTCAGAGTGGGCTCCCTGCTGGGCATGCTGCTTGCCCTTCCGCTGTGGGCCTCATAATGGGGTCCTTGAGCCAGCGCAGCCCACTCTCCCGCACTCTGGTTCCATAACCCTAAGTCAGGCATGGTGCCCAGCTCTGCCAGGATGGGACCGTCCCCTTGCCCTGCCTCCTCCTGGGGCGGCCCCGTCACAGTTGACACAGTCACATGGTGACCCGAGGTGCCCAGGGCCTGCAGCACCATGCTGCTGCCTTGGCCTCAGCAAGATAAACAGCATTGGGCATCCACGGTGTTTATTGTGCCAGTATTCCCCAAACGCATAATCATCTCTCCACGAGGCACATTCCTGGGCGGTGCCACGCTTCATGCCAGATCCCAGACCTCTTCCTGAATTCCTGGGCGGTGACACCAGCACTGGCCGGGAGCACTCAGTCAGATGGGCTTTTGGAGCAGCATCGTGGCCTTGGAGCAGGCAGACACGGGTCCAGGAGCCCCAGGGGTGACCTTGCCCCACCCCTGACAGGCCCCGCCCTGCTATGGTCATCAGCCCTGGCTGACTCGCACTTTCTGTTCTGCAAAGATGGGGTCCCACTGAGCCCGAGGTCGAGGGAGCCCCTTCCCTGCTGGGTGCACCGTGAACCTGCCCAGGGGCTCTGTGAGGGCACCATCAGGGTCAGCTCCAGTCCAGCAGGTCAGGTCCTCCCCATGGCCCCCAACAGGCCAGTCAGAGGGAAGAGCTCCCCCAGGCCTTGCACCCAAGGGAGGCCACAAGAAAGCAGCCACTAGGTCAGACTGCTGCAGGGCTTGCAGAGAGCAGAAGCCTTGCCCAGTACCCACTGAGTGGGTCCTTCAAGATCTGCCCCAGCAGTGGCTGAGTGGTCCCCAGTGGATGAGTTCTGACTACACTCTCACTGCTGTGTGGCCCTGGGCCAGTGGCTCACCCCTTCTGGACCACGCTTTGCTCCCTTGTTAAATGAGGACACAGCATGCAGGTCCCAGGCACTCAGGTTGTTCTGGGCTCCCAGGAGGTCAAGGGGGCCTGGCAGAGTGTGGGTCTACCCACCTCAAGGTGCACCCATGTCCTGTCCTTGCTCTGGGGCCCACTGCCCACAGCCTGCACCCCCAAAGCTTCCTCGATGGCCACAGCCAGCTTCACCATGCAAGTCCCCCTGCCACCGATTCGAGGGCAAGTGCAGAGTCACCAGAATTGACTGGGTAACAGGTGGATGGGAACTCTGCCCTCCTTGGCTGCTTGAACCACATCTTTCACAGCTATTTTGAATGTATCATTTGAAAGTCACGAAGCCCCATTTTTAAAGTCCTTTGAGGGCCCCTGTGCCCTCAACAGGTCCTCCTCTGCTGTCACTGCCCCTTCTGCCCCTCTCTGCTGCCACCTTCCGCCCAGCCCCATCCAGACTCACCCTCTGTGCCGGCACAGCTGAGCCCACCTGGAACATTCTCCATTCTCCACGCTCCTAGGGGTGACAGGTGATGGCATGGGAGGGAACGCAGGCTGGTAGGAGTCACAAGCCCCCTGCACTGTGGCTGGGGGCAGCAGGCTGGGCTGGAGGAGGGGCTGGTCGTCTGACCAGCAGTTCTGTGTCCCCAGCAGCCCTGGATGCAGAGGACAAGGGCCAAGAGGAGTCTGCTCCCAGAGGAGTATCTCTTGCCTCCTACACCAGTACCACCACAGTGCCCCCACCCCAGTCTGCAGACCCACTTGGGTCCCAGGGTCCCCAAGGAGCCTTTGGTCCTGAGCCTGATATGGTCCTGCAGGGGAGACATGTGTGAGTGTCCTGGCCATGGGTGACAGCAGTGAGGATCCCAGCCAGGGTCCACCAAGGACAGCCAGTAAGGAGGCTGGAAGAAGCAGGAGTGTGAGAACCGTTTGTCCCAGTGCCAGGAGGAAGCCAGGGATCAGCAGCTATGAGCTGAGGTCACTATCTGACCCTGTGGCCTTCACTGTCCCACAGAAGACCAGGCCTGGGACTTGGGACCACCACTTCTCACAAGCAGCTTCCTCCTCGCAAGCAGTTTCCACCCATCCCTGTGTCAGTGGTAGCCAATAGACTTCTGCCTGGGGGAAGGGACAGTGAGCAGGACCCTGGTCAGTGAGAGTGGGCTTCAGGGGACCACAGGAGCCCCAGGACCATTAACAAGCATGCTTGTGGGTCCATAAAGGAGACGGGTGGGGTGGAGGCTGCCACCAGCCCTGCCTGGCTCCCAGGCTGCAGCCACTCTGGGCTGGGGGGTTCCTCTCTGCTCAGCCGCATTCCCAGGACTCTGTGGCCTCACCCCTTCCTGTGTAAGCAGGATCCACAGCAAACTCGCACTGGATCCTGGCTGCCCAGAAGAGGTCCGTGGGCAGCCCTTGTCTCTCTGCAGAACAGGGATCTGAGGCGTCTGGGTCTTCCTCCTCCCACACCCTC
This sequence comes from Aplodontia rufa, assembly GCA_004027875.1. Taxonomy (NCBI): domain Eukaryota; kingdom Metazoa; phylum Chordata; class Mammalia; order Rodentia; family Aplodontiidae; genus Aplodontia; species Aplodontia rufa. Next base: position 79,508 of record PVKS010002642.1, on the reverse strand, counting down.
GCCTGACCTGGGCTCTAAGGGTCTCCCTTGCCCAGGCTCTTAGGGTCTCCCCACCTGCGTCCTCAGTGTCCACTGGCCTGGGTCCTCGGGATTCACCCACCTGGATCTTTAGTGTCCACCCACCTGGGCCCTTGGGGTCCCACCCGCCTGTGTCCTCAGGGTCTGGAAGAGGCAGCCAGGGTGGAGAATCATGGCCCTGGCCCACTAGGTGAAAGGTGAAGCCCAGGCATCCTGCTGAGCCCATGGAGGCTGAGGGTTAGGTCAGGAATGTGGTGTCTCCTGGGGGCCTCTCATGGGAGGTGGAGCCAGGCGACAAGCAGCCAGCCAGAGCGTGGACCTCACCAACATACCACAGGCACGGCAGGCAGCCTCAGGTCCCCAGAACAGATATGGGCAGGACAGAGACAGCGTCTGGCCAGGCAGATGCACAGAACACACATAGACACACAGACGTCCAAACAGAATACACAGACACACAATACACACAGACACACACAGAATACAGACACAAACAAGCACACACAATACACACATAGACACACAATACACACAGATGTACACACAGAATACACAGACACACAATACAAACAGATGCACACAGACACACATAATACGCACATAGACACACAAAATATACATATAGACACACAATACACACAGAATACAGACACACAAGCACACACAATACACAAACATACAGAATACACAAATACACACACAATATACACATAGAAACACACACAACACACACATAGACACACGCAATACACACAGACACACAAAATACACACAATACACACAAACACACACAATACACACAAAGACACACATACAAGCACACAGACACATGTGCATACATGTGCACAGACACACAGAACAGTGACAGCACCCAACCTGCTCCTGTCCCCTTCCTCCTGCCACACACCTACTGTGCGCACCACTCACCCACCTAACCTTGGGTCTGCAGTCCCTGTGCAGATCCCACAACCCCTAGTCAGCCATCACAGTGACCAAACTACAGAGCCAGGGTCACGGCCTGCCTCCAATCTGCCAGGCACAGCTGTGGTCAGACACCAGCTACCTCCCATCACGAGTGAACCCAGGGCTGTTTTTTCTTTATTTCCCTCAGGGTTTAGTTTTAGTTGGGCTCTGTGGTGCACAGAGGAGCATATGGCCCCTTCGGACTGGAGAGCACAAAGGCTCCCGGCCAGTGACCCCTCCACTCCCACTGTCCAGGGCATCTCCTCAGCCAGCACCCTGGTCCTTCCTGCCACGCCCACACTGGGCCCTGGACGGGAGTCCAGGGAGAAGCAGGCTAAGTCGTGGTCCCATCTTCAGAGTGACGAAAGGCCACGTGGTGTGTCACTCAGTGTGGGATATCCAGCCTGCTCTGGAAACTGCACAGGAGTGGCCACAAACCCCAGGTGTCCTGCTGATCCCCGACATTCTCCTTCACAAATCCCAGTAGTGGGCAGGGCCAGTGCAGGGAAGAGACTCCCACCCCTCGTTCTGTCCCCAAGAGCATCCTGAGGACAACTTTCAAGTCCTCAGCACCTCCTTAGCACTCTAAACCCTGCCCTCTTCTCTTCTAGGCCTGGCTTAGATACTTGGGTTTTGCCCCTCCTGGTGGTCCATCAGCCCACGTTGCTCTCCCTGCTGCACTCTCCAGGGGCCACCTGGGGCCTGTTCTGAACCATGGCCTGCCATGTGCCTATGACACCCAGGTGGCCTTAGCCACTGACCCCACAGGGTGCCACCTACTGTGCCCCAGCAGACAAGAGGTGAAGGTGGGAGGGGTCCCAATCCAGGCAGGGCCTCCAGGATGACCTCAGTGAAAGGAAGATGGGAGCCTTGAGTAGACGCTCCTCCCAGGAACAGCAAAGACCCCATGGCCAGGAGACTCAGCCCCAGGTAGAATGGCTACAGTTCAGCCAGAGGGATCACTGGCCAGGGACCCTGACTGCCCACTCAAGGAGAGCCTGGACAGGTCCTGTGGACCTCAGGTTCAGAAAGAAGTAGTGAGCATCCCACACAGACACCACAGAGACAGTCATGCACAGGCAAGAGTGCACACAGAACACAGAGACACACATACAAGAACACATGCAGAACACATACACATGCAAGAACATACACAAGAACACACACATACAAGAACACAGAGACACACTCATACACAGATGTTTGCAGACACACAGAACACAGAATACACACAGAGACACACATACAAGCATACACGTACACACACATAAACACAGAGAATACACACATAAACACACAGAATAAACATACAGAACCAGAGAATGAACACGCACAATCATACAAACGCACAGCACATAGGCTCACGCGCACACACAGAACAAACACAGATATGCAAACAGAATACATAGAGACACACAGAGGGGCTGTGGGCACTTGCAATCACCTTTCTGGCCAGGTGCCTATCTCTGCCTTCCCCTTCTGCTCCGCAGGCCCCACAGCCCCCACTCCCCACCACACAGGAGCCCTCAGGGTGTTTATCTGTTTCTGATTTTATTTTAGCCATTTATTCATCTCTCCCGGATCAAACTGATGACTAGAGAAGTATGTGGCTCAGTAAGCAAAATTCTCCTGAAGGCGAAATTCCTAAACCCCCAGCCTCTGTGACCTCACTACCCCATACCAGCCCAACCTCCGCTGTTTTTGTAGATCATTGCCCTCCTGGGCTGCAGTGCACAATGGCCCAATGTTGATGCTGGATTCTTCACATCTTCCACATCCCCACATGGCTCTTGCACGGGCACCACAGGACAGGAAGGCCAGGACCCCAGAACCAGCCCACTCCCCTCTGGACCAGACCACACATTCCCCAGGAGCCACCCGGGGACCACATCCTCCTCAGTACGACAACCTCCCTAGGGCCATGACTTCCCCAGGGCCACATTTCCCCCAGGGTTTTGTACCCACCCAGAGTCTCATCTCCCCCAGGGTCACATCCTCCCCAGGGTCTCATCCTCCCCAGAACCCACTATGTACCAGGCTTCATGAGCTCCCACTGCAAACTAGGCTTCATGAGCACCCATCATGTGCCAGGCTGTCTGAGCACCCACTGAGTGCCAGGCTGCCTGAGCACCCACTGTGCGCCAAGCTTCACAAGTACCCACTATGTGCCAGTGCCACACATCTTGCTGGGAACTGAGGCCCCGCCCTCCTCCCAGGATTCAAAGCCTCTGGGAGACACTCCCACATCTAGGGCTGATGTGTGGGTATGAAGCCCTGAGGGAGGGAGTGTTGGGGAAACCGTACCAGGAGAAAGGAAGAGGCTGGGGTCCCAGGAACAGAAAATCCCAGAAGATTAGCAAGTGGCCATGCTGGCCGATGGACTGTGTCCAGGTCCATGTGCCAGTCCCTCACCATGGCTGCCTTCCTAGGCCTCTGCTCACAGCCTATCCCTGATACAATGGCAGCCCAGACACCGGCCCTGAGCCCTGTCCTGCCACCCTTGATGATGACCTGCTTATTGTGCAGAGTGGACTTTCCCAGGGAGCAGGTCCTGCAACGTGCCCCACACAGTAGGCCTTCCCTCAGTGCTTGTTGAGTGAGTCTTCAGTGAGGACAGGCTCCTGGGGTCTCATGAGCTCCTCTCCCCAGCACAGAGCAGCAGAGAAGAGGGGCTGAGGGTGGGCACACTCAGGCCAGGCTGGCCCCACACCAACCCACACAGGCTAACCAGGAACTACCATGGGAGGATAAATCTGCCTGGCTGCTGGCAGGAGGAAGTGAAGCCTGACAGGTTGGTCCCAACAGGCGGGCCTTCTGTAAGCACTTTAATCAGTCAGCATCAGCTGCAGTCCTAACGAGGGTTCCACCCATGGGACCCACAGCCATCTTCCCGCTCTGGCAGCTGGGTGCCACCCAGGAGCAGGACCCTGGCCTCTCAGCCCAGATAGACACATGGTGCCAGGTCCTCCCTGCAGCTCCCTCCCAAATCCCAGGCCATCCAGACAAGGTCCTCTGCCTGAGGAGGCCCAGCCCACAGGACAGCCAGGAGGTGAGGAAGTAGAATGCTGGGGAACCCAGGGATGCTGCTCGCCCTCCCCTGTGAGCCAACCCACAAAGGCACTCAGACAGGCACCCAGCATCACCCACACACTTGAGCCAGGCCCAGGGCAAGAAGGCGGCTGGAGGATCAGTGTCCTGGCTGCCAAAACCAGGTGCCACAGCTTAGTGGCCCCACAGCACATGCTCACTGCTGCACAGATCTAGTGGTCAGAAGCCTGACCCAAGTCACAGTGGCCTGGAAATCAAGACTCTGAAAGGAGGCTTCCTCCTTCTTTGCCTTTCCTGGCTTCCAGAGGCATGTGTGCTCCTGGGCTTATGGCTGCATCCCACGCTACATCTGAGTCCTGCCTCCCTCTTGCATTTTGCAGACCCCCACGACTGCATTGCACCTCCCAGAGGATTCAGACTCTTGGCCTACCAATGAGCAACCACAGCTTCCCTCAGCTATTGAGGCAGCATACGGCTTCAGGGAGCAGAAGATATCAGGACCAGCCGATGACGGACAAGAGTCAGACCACAGGCACAGAGCCTAACAGTTGCCAGTGGGAGCTTCCCTGACCCTGCCAAGCGTACATCTCCTCTCCACCAAGTGTGCATCTCCACCCTGCCGACAGAGTGCAGAAGGCAGGCAGGAAGGGCCACCTTTCCCCTGTCTGAGGAAAAGCCCCCCAAAATCAGAGTGATGGGGGTGACAAAGCCTGTCACATGGCCAGGGGCCAGGCAAGGAGGGCCAAATCACCAGAGTGTGCGGGCGAGCATTCACCTCCAAGGGCAGGGTCTCTCCTCCCTCACACCTCTGTCTACAGAAAGCTCTCGTGAACACTGTCACTCTCAAAATCTGGAAGACTTTTTAAAGTCGGTGCTGGAGGCCTCTGACCCAGGCACGACACCCTCACCCCTGGAGACGCTGCCCCCATGCACTTTCCAGGGACTGACTCCATCCCTGACCAGGAAGCAGGGTGTGCCAGCTGTCCCTTGATGTGCAGTGTGGCAGCAAGATTCAAACTCAGATCCGAGGAAGGTGGTGGCTGGAGGCCTAGCTGCCCTCAGCCCTGCAGCACCCAGTGGGCTGTAGAAGTTTCTAGAAAGCCAGTGCCTGTGGCCCTAGGGTGGGGAAGAGCATTGGCAGCAGCCACTTAGGGGGGTGTCCAAGGACTCAACCTGGCCCCAGCCAGGCCTGGGCAGCTGGGCCATACAGTGAGTGCTGGAGTGGCCAGCACAGGGGCCTGTGGTGAGATCTGCCCTCATTCCTCAGGGTAGGCTGAGCATGCTCCTTTAAGAGCAAGCATGGCACCCAGTGCTGACCAGAGGCTGAAGGAACTCAGCCTTCACTTCTTCTGGGGAAGGTCATCACCCTGCTGGCCAAAGGTCCTGCCCCAGCAATGGCCACAAGGGCTGCCCTGGGTCCCAGCAGGCCATGCGAGCTGGTGCCCAGGAGGCCTGCACTCTTTCCATGTGGCCTCTGCATAGAGCCACAGAGACCCCAGGACCTCTACTGGGCAAGCTGCCAGATGACCCCTCAAGGGCTGGCTCAATTCCACCTCCCTAAGATGCCCCTGGTCACCACCCTCATGCCCCACCCCACAGGCCCCACCTTCCCCTCCAAGTGTTCTAAGCAGGAAGTGGCAGTGCTGATGGGGCTTGCAGCAGCTGGTCAACCTGCCCAGGATGCCCTGTCCCCAGCCAGCCTGGGAGCCTGGGACCAGCCCGGGATGCCCAGATGCCCTGTCCCTAGCCAGCTTGTGAGGCTGGGACCAGAACACCCTCACAAACAGCTGAAGCTCCCTGATCCCTGAGGACCATACAGCGGTGCAGCAGTGGTCCTACCTCTGTGGCCCACCCAACCCAGGCCCTTGGGCAGGCACTGAAGGAAAGAAGCAGGGCCAGGGCACGATGTGGGCCTGTTGGAGGCCATGGGGGGGGAACCGGCTGCCACGAGAGGTAGACACCACAGGCAACATGGCACATAGGGCCTAGCCCTCCTGACATGCAGCAGGTGAGAAGCTGGGGCCAGAGTACACCTGTGCCCTATGTCCCCACCTCTACCTGATTGGCAGGTGGGTAGGGAGGAGAGGTGGACTGCCCAGCACAGCAGGGCCACTGCCAATGTCCTGGGCAGTAGCCCTCTTCCCCAGTGAACCCAGCCAGTCAACCTGGGGCAAGAAGACAGGTGTCCAGTATCAACAAGTGGCCTCAGGCCCCAACCAGGACCCACGCTGAGAACTTGGCTGTGAGCGGGCATTGCACAGCCAGGAGGCCCAGGAAAGGCAGGAGGTTCCATCCTGCACACTTTGCAGAGAATGGGAAGAAGCAGGAAGAAATGGACAGGCTGGGCAGGGTGCTCAGCAGGACCAGGGCAGAGGGCAGGAAGGGAGGGGACAATGCAGGGGGAGGGCACCATGCGGGAGCCCAGAGGACAGGTGGCCACAGCATGGCAGGGAAGTGGGATTGGGGCCCCAGCATGCAGGGGCCTCCCTCACAGCTCCCTTCGACCCCTGGACAGAGCCACAGAGTGGCTCCCATGCTCCCCACTCAGTGATGTGCTGTGAGGATGCCACAGGGTCCCCAGGAAGGCAGTGTGCCAGGGCATGGGGACACTGTGGGTCCTGTGGGATCCACCTGAAGGACCCTCTGGACACCCTGTGGTGACCTCTCTGGGGGGCTTCTCTGGGGACAGGCATGAGAGGGCAGGAAGCATCTGCTGTCAGAGGACAGTGTGAAGAGGCTGCCCAAGGTCTGGACAGCAGGGGCCCAGGTCAGATGTGGAGGCGCTGCCCTTGGAACGAGGCACCAAGTAGCCCAGGCCACTGGGGAAGAGGGCTGCTGCCTGAGATATTGACGGTGGCCCTGCTGCTGTGCTGGGCAGTCCACCTCTCCTCCCCACCTACCTGCCAATCGGACAGAGGTGGGGACAGTGGCACAGGTGTGCACACGAGGGCTTCCGGGTGTGGGTGTCAGGCCCCACCTCTTCCACTTTCAGGGCCTGGGAACTCAGTCATGGGGGCTGGCCTAATCCAGGAGGACACCTCCTTGCCTGTCCACAGCCCTACCCTCCCTAGGTCTTGTAGGACAGCGCCCTGGCACAGCCTCCTGACCCCAGCATCCCTGCAACAAGAGGAGGCTGCCAAACCTACCACTCCGGTTCTTCAGCTTTTCCAGCCAGGAGCCCTGCAGCAGGGCAGCAGGGTGCAGCACCTCTTACTGGGCCAGCTCCTCTGTGCTTCGACCCATCCTGCTGACACAAAGTCACAGTCACCAGCCATAGTGGGCCAGGGCTGGCACAAACACTGGCTTCACGTCCTTGCCCTCGAGTACCTGCTGCTTCTTGCAACCTACAGGGGCTTGCACACCTGTACCTGCACACAGCTGGCAAGACAAGACTGTGAGGTGGGGTCTGGCTACCTATCACCCCAGGACCCTGTGCCAGAGAAGCATTGTCCCTGATGAGTCCCATGTCACCTCTGAATGTGATCTAGGTCGCTGCAGTGTACCAAGGTAGTCAGAGGTCACCAGATGGCCCTAATCCAACCACATTTGTCACCACAGGAGGGAGGGGCCAGGGAAGCAGAGCCTGGAGCAACAGGGTCACTAAGATGGGACCAGCCTGGTCCTCTCCCTGGTGTTATACTCCTGCCCTGACCGGAGATGAGCATCAGCTGCTTGAGCCCCAACTGGTGGCACTTGTCACAGTAGCCATGGGAATCTCTCATCTTCAAGTCACAGGAGCCACCGATCTCCCTGTATCTGGAGACTTGCTGTGGACTCAGGCATCTGGGGCAAGCTGGGGTCAAAGGCCAGGACCTGGGAAGGTGTGGGCAGGTGCCAGCACTCTGGTAGAATGGGGGAACACATTGCCAGGCAGCATACATCCAGCTAGGACCTTGAGGGGTCACAGCCTGAAGCAACCTGCAGCCCAGGATAGACCATGGCTGCAAGCTCATTCTTCGAAAGCAGAACAAAGTGTAAAGTAAAAAGCACATTCACGTTTGCCTCTGTAAATTTCTGTCCCATGAACACCTTTGGGTGCTGTGTGGGCTCCCCGTGAAGCCTCACTGACCATCCTGAGCCCCACAGCCAGTACCTCATCCACATCACAGGGAATGCAGTGGCTTCGGATGACATGAACGCAGCCCTGTACACCAGGCATCTCGACACAGGAGTTGGTTTCTTATGGACTTTTCTTTTTTACAAAAAATATAATAACTTAGTTTGCATTTACAGCATTTCCATCAGGTCAGGGTGTCCTTGGCTGGGACCTGTGCCCCTGCCTGCATCCCCATGGTGGCCCACTCCCAGCTTGAGCCCACACGGCTCCCAGCAGCAGCACTAGGATAGGGGGCAGCACCCACGGTCACTCTGTGCTGATCTCACAGGGGTTCATCCCCCTCTCCTCTGCATCCCTGTACGTCCTTTGGAAGTCACTGAAGCGTGGGGCGCAGCCGAGCTGTGCCTCCCCAAAGTGCATGTGGCCAGTGAAGAGGAAGTCCCCGAGCCCTGGCCGCACGCCACACTCCAGTAGTGTTGTGATGCGGCCCTGCCAGAGGCCCTGGCCCTCGGGCGCTGGCTGGAAGACCCTGCTCTTCTGCCGGTAGAGTCGGCTCACGCGCAGGTGGATGACCGACTCCTGCTGCTCTGGTGCATGGGTGACATTCTGGATGGAGCCTCGGACAACTGCAGAGGACAAGAACACGGGTCAGCAGGCCCAGCAGCACTGCCCACGGATGTCATCAGAACCAGGAGCTAAACCCAAACTCTGCGTCTAGAAAGGGCCTTATGAAGCTCAACTTTAATGGCTAGATGTTGCCTGGGGCACTGTGGGACAAAGGTGCTCTTTCTGCTGTGGTCCACATGCCTGCTTAGGTGAGATCCGGAAAGCATGCACCCTCTGTAGCTCTGAGGCACATCAGGGCAGGTACACGAGGCTGCACTAAGGCCACACGTCCAGGAGAGTACAGCAGTGAGCAGCATCCACCTCAGAGCCTGGGGACAGGGCCAGCTGGGTTGGCTTGATGTGCCCACTGGCACGGCAGCAGGCCAGCAAGCACTGCACCAGGGCCCAAGCCCCAAACACCAAGGCAAGGGGCCCATGTCCCTCAGACTGCAGCCCTGGACCCACTGGGGCCTGGGAGCCCAGCTGCCAGGGAACCTGGATGAAGAATGGTCAGAGCTTCAAAGTGACAAGGCCCAGCTACCTGTGGGATGGTGTTCACAAGAGCCCCTGGGAACTGCAGGTTAGTGTCCCCAGGGAGCAGTGCACACATATGAAAAATGGGAATATGATTGACAGTCACCCAGAACAACCCCAGCTCTCAGTGTGCATGCGTGTGCAAATGTGCAGACATGTGTTCAGTCCTTTTGCTGTGAGCACAGAAAAGTGCCTCTTCTATGACCCCAGGGGAAGTCATGTCCAGCAGCTTCAGGAGACCCCAGGGGGAGCCTGGCCAGCTTTGGAAGGCTCTCCTGGGCTTGGGGGCCAACACGGTACAGACTGAGCACAGGACACCTTGAGAGGGGACACTCACCAAAGTCACTGGTGCAGACAGCCAGGAGCACCTCAGTGTCACTGCATGGACGGCACGGGGCTGAGGAGGAGAGAGCAGGTCAGGACACAGCCCGGCAGGCCTGGGATGTGCACACTGCAGTCACAAATGCTGGCCGGCCATAAACCTGCCCCAGCTCCAACACATCAGAGGCAGGTGCCTGGCGGCATTTGATGGCACATGTTGCTACCAGACTCACCTCACAGATACATCAAACTTCTCCCAGACAAGCAGGACTCCACTGATTACACTCACCAACGCCAAGCAAGCCCCAAGCTGCCCCTGCCCCCCACCCCAATCCCCATGGTGTACCCTGGAATGCCCTCAAGAGCAGGCACCCCCTGCAGCATGCAGATGCTTCCCCAGACCACAGCCCAAAGGGCAGGGAAGGTCCCAGCTGGACCAGGTGCTATCTGGAAGGACTGACAGGCAAAGGGTGATGAGTGGGGAGGGGCTGTCAGCTCAGCCCCTTCCCCAGCCCCCAGGTGGCCCTGGGACGAGGTACATACCACAAACACCTTTCAAACTGAACCCTGTCCACAGGACCCCCATGGCCTCCAAAACCTGGGGCCTGGCTCCCTCCAAGCACCCAGAGGTGACATGCCTTCTAGGAGGTGCCCTCTTGGAGCAAACCACTTACACAACACACTTCCCGGGTGGCCCACACCCTACTCTTTGCCCCAGTTCCCCAAACATGAAGTAGAAACACGGGTCTGGAGCAGCAGACTCTGGGTCCCCACACCCCAGCATTCTAAAGCGTGAGACCTCAGCGAGAGGTTTCCCCTTGGCCAGTTTTCACTGCTCCAGGACAGCCCCAGCCCTGGGGAGCTAAGGTTAGTGCATGCCTGGTGCTGCCCTGCCCACCTGGAACTGAGCCAGGCCTGACCAGAGGCTGCACTGACCTCCACCTGAGGGCCAGTGGCTCATCCCCCAGGGACGCACAGCAAACATCAGCTCCTTGGCCACTGCTCAAGCATCTCCAGACTAGCAGGAGCCCAGAGAGGCCCTCTGGGACCAGAAGGTGCATGGAGCCTCAGTGCCAGGCATGATCAGACGCAGGAGGCAAGACCTGGGTTTGCACTGTCCCAGCAGGCATGGGGTCCTGTAGACCTGGAGAGGGTGAATGTGGAGTGCTGGCCCCCGGCCCTGTGCCAGTAGAAGGGGCTGGGCACCTCCCAGGCTCCACAGCCACTGACTCATCCGCCCACATGGCACCTGCCAGGACCTTTGCTTCTGCTAAGTTATCGGAAAAGCAGAAGCCTCAAACAAGAAGAACCTGTTGGTGCCTCCATCCCAGTCCAGCCCTTCAGAGGACGGGCACTTTTCCATCCCAGCTCTGAATTCCAGAGCCTTCTGCTGGGGGCCCCTGGCAGCCTGTGATGCTCACCCCTCAGATGCCCACCTCCAGCCTTGGCCAGCTGAGGCCCTGTGACAGTCCCACAGCAATCACTACAGCCCCACTGGGACTCACCTAACCTCCAACCCCAAGGCTGCTGGTGTAGGGCCCCTGTGGCACACCGCCCACCCACTCGCTGGCAGCCAGTGCCCAGACACCTGGCTGGATGCCACAGTACAGACAGGCCACTGGGTGAGGCTGCAGGTGCCAGGCTTCTCTGTGGGCGTGGGGACCTCGTATTTCCAGTGGTGCCTGGAACCTTCCACCCTAGTCGGCACCTGCTCAGCCCCAGAGCTCCCCATGCAAGGAGGAGCAGCATCAGGGTCAGGAGTGTGGATCAGTGGTCAAGTGTACAGTGACCACAAACAGCAGCTGAGCAGGGGGCCAGCCCACACAGGGCCACAAGCCATGAGGTACAGTTTCCAGGCTAAAGCACCTCAGGTCACAAATCAGCTAAGCTGGGCCAAGGCAGCCTGAGCGAGGACAAACAGCACACATGGAAATAAGACCCTAGGCTTGGGCATGCAGTGTCACCAAGTCCACACACATCCCTATCCCTGTAAGTCACATGCCTGAGCCTTCTGTCGATAGCTGGGGTGAAGGCAGAGACCCCTCAAACTTGAGCTGCTCTGGCTCACACCCATCATTCGGCAGTCAGTGGCACCAAGGCTCACCAGGAGCCATCATGACTAAGCTCACAGAGCCCGGCCCTGGAAACATCTGCCTAACATTCAGAGCTTTTCAGAGTGTGGTTGAACTTCATGGAGATGCAGTGTGGACTCCAGGACCACAATCTGGAAACACTAGTCAGGTGGGCTCAGGAAGGCTGTGAAACTTGCTTCCAGGGGCATGCAGGCTGGGCACTTGGAGCCACTCAGCGAGTGCATGAAATGGACTAAAGGGGAGGATCAGTGTCAGAAGGTTGGGGAGCAGAGGTGGGTTCACCAGGGCAGCAGTGTCAGAGAGTGCAGAGGAGCGTCAGAGGCTGATGAGGCTGGATGCCAGCAGGCAGGGCTGCCCAAAGAGGACAGCTGAGCCTGCAGTTCCAAAGGGAGCCCTCACAAGTCACTCAGTCACTCAGGAGAGCAAGGCATACAATGGGGGCAAGATGCACAGGGGTAGGGGTGGGGCGGCCCGGTGGGCTGAGGCACTCAAGGTAAGCGGGCTCCTCCAGGGCCTCTCCGTCCCCCACTTCCTGGTGAGGAAGCAGGTGGATGCCACGCCCTGCCCCCAGAGGCCAGGAGATGATGAAAATGGGAAATAATCAAAGCAGGGGCCTGAGAAACCACTGAGGCTAGACAGATCTGAAGCTTCAGAAAACAAGCCCTCTGCTTCTGCTTCCAGTAAGCATACTTTGCCAGCAGCCCTCATGCCCATCAAGGCCACCCCAGACTCCAGCTCCTGAGGGGCCTTGGCAGGAGGGCAGGGGTGAGCCAGGCTGGTTATGTAGGCTCAGCCAGCCAAGCAGGTATTAAACGGGGTAGGAACCAAGGCTGTGACTTCTACACCTGCAGCCAGCATCAGTACCCTTCTGCCCTCCCCTTGATGCTTGCCCAGGCCTCTTACTGAGCCCCCACCCCAGTCCAGAACTCCAGCCTGTGAAGCTGGAGACTAGAGGAACAGAACAGAGCCCAGGACCTGCCCAGGTTGCACCTGTTCCCTGCAACTCTCGCTGAACATCCCCTGGGCCCTATCTGTGGTGGTGTCTTTCTCCCCAGGTGGCTGGACCCTGGAGGGCAGCCCCAGACAGCCCCCGCCTGAGCCTCAGCCTGGAAGTGCTTCCATGGCTGTCTGCTGTCTCCGCATCCCATCAGATTCCTGTCAGAGGCAGTGCTGGCTCCACAGGTGTCTGGCAAACCTCATCAAGGGGGCCAGCATGGGGTGAGCAGTTCCTGCTGTCCTGCAGCATGTTCCCTGGGACTTGGGTCACCTGCTGTCTGAGCACCATTCTGCACTCCTGGAGGAGCAGCCTGCACCTCTGCTCTGGTTTTCTTGGCTACTGGTATGTCTCAGAAGCCAGTTACACAACACACGTGGACTCACAAACAATGTGCTATGACCTGGCAGAACCATCTGGAGCAGAGCAGGTGTCCTGGAGAATGGTGAGTGAGGCTCACACAAGCATGCACACATGTTCTTGTGCAGATTCTGGCCTGTGGCACATCTGTCCTCAGTACCAAATAGAACTCCAACTCCCTGCCCAGCTCCTCTGCCTCCTGGTATACCCAACCCAGTTCCAGCAGGTCTTCTATGGCTGCAGCAACAACCACAGTAGGAGGAAAGGGAGAGGCTGTGTTGGCTGGCCGGAGAGAGCTTGGAGCCAGTCCTCTGGGGAAGACAACACAGCTGCCAGATGGCCAGCACCAACATTCCACATTACATACCCATTCTTTCAGCATTAAAGGCTTAACAGCCCCCATCCCCTGATGAAAGCCAAATACCCAAAGGAGAGGAGGCGATCGGCTGCCCTGTACCTCCTGCCCAAGCCAGTCATAGGGGTGTGGCACCTCTGCTCCAGGGGGCAGGCATCTGACCATTTTGGGGTGTGTGCCAGGGTCAGGTCCCAGTTCCTGGGGCCCCCAGTGCATCTGAGCCTGAGTCCCCATCCCAAGTTCTGACGGTCGCTGCACAGATGTGCTGCCTCTGACAAGCACCCTGCCATCCATAGGGCACTTGAAGTCACTGCTGGCTCAACAGATACCCTAGGACCAGGAGAGAGTATGCTGTGGGAGAGCATGGAACCCAAGCACCTGCCTCACAGACAGCAAAGTCCTGGACACCCAGGAGCCATCTCACCTGGCCACCATCCTGTGTGGGACCCCACTGTGCAGAAGGTGCAAGGAGGCCAAGCTCAGGCCATGACCAGATACCTGTGCCAAGCCCACTGCCCCCCCCAATTGCCCCATGGTAACCCAGGGCAACTCAACTGACCCCACAGGCCTCACTGTCCCAGCGGAAGCATGGGCATAGGTGGTGGGGACAACAGGAGGGAAGAGCGAGGTCCAGCTCTGCGATCAGGACCACCAGAGACCTTACCTGTGCAAACTTAAGCAGCCAGGCATGCCCAGATGATGGGTCACCCCCAAAGCTTCCGAGACTCACCCTGCTCCAGGGCAAAGCCCAGGCCACAGAAAACATGCCCAGCAGAGTGTCCTCAGGGCCAGTCAGTATTTCCAACAGCACAAGGAACGCTCACAAGCTCCTACCACAGGGACGGTCACTTTGTCAGAGTGAGCAAGGTGATCAAACCCTCCCAGATTTCATTTTCATCATATGTTGATCTCCAGGGCCCCAGAGTGATTGCATCTCCTCCCCCGGCCCTCCCACCTGCCATAAGTGCTGGCCCAGGCTCCCCAGGAAAGGGGACCTGCCTGTCACAGCACAAGGGCCTGGACCTGCCCTGCCAACTGCAGAGTCCTGAGGCTATCTCCTCTGTGTCTGTTCACAGGGCTCTCTAGAGGCCAGCAATGTCCCCAACTACCACACAAGGAAAGTGTGCATGTCTCAAGTCAGGAAAACCCCAGGGCCTCTCCCACTGCACACATGCAGGCTGTTGGCATCACAGTGAGCCCAAGGGGTCTCAACAGACTTTCTATCCAGAACCTCTCCAGTTCCCACACTGTCAGACATTATTCAAAGAGGACCCTGCACCAGTTCCCAAAGCTACCATGGCATCTGGGGAGGGGGCTCCTCCCTGGAAGTGCCTCCTGAGACCCCCCTGGGGGATTCCCCATGTGTGTTGGGGTCTCCTGGCCAGTCAAGCCTCTTCAGGCTACACCAGCCCCACCCTCCACAGAGGCCTCAAGTGATGGACCCAGGACCACCCTATCCCTTAGAAGGTCTCAGCTTTGAGTCAGCCCAGCTCCTCCCCAAACCTGATGCTTGCCACTGTTGCAGACATCAAAAGCATGGGCCAGCTGGGCCAGCTCACTGGGCAGTCTAGGGTAAAGCCCGCCTCAAATGCACGATGACCAGCCTCTTAGGAACCTGTGCCCTGTGCCACCCTGTTCACACACACTGCTCCACCATCCTAGGGACACCACACAGGCATGGCATCTCAGGGGCTCTGCGTGAAAGGGCTGCATTTCGAGGATCCTTTAGTTTTGAGGAAGCCCCACAGCCTCCCTCAAGAAAGCTTGTGTACAGGGGACTCACTGGCTGGGTGGATATGCATCTTCAGAGCGGGCCAAGGTCCCCATGGCACCCAGAGAGCATGACAGCACAGTAAGACTCTGCCCGCCCCCACCAATCACTCACCAGACAGTGCCTGGCCCAGTCCCCTGCGCCCGCTCATCAGCTCATACTGGAAGCCTGTGGTCCTCCTGCTGATGTCCTGCTGAGGTGTGGCCTCCACAAACAGGCCGCCCTGCTCCAGGCTGAAGCATTGCACTCGGCCGGGGTGGCTGTGCGCATCCGGCACCAGCAGTCTCAGTTCTCCAGTTCTCTCCAGGTATATGTTGGCCCCTGAGGAGTCCCTGAAGGGCTTGATGCACACAGTCAGGCCTCGGGAAGATGAGAGGGTGTTGGGCCGCAGGTTCACGATGAGTGCTCCTGTCGGGTACATCCACTCCACGGAGCCGGCTGCGCAGCGCAGGTATACCTGCTCCACCTCCTTCCTATGAGCCTCATGGGTCAGCCCGCTGCAGAGGAGGAAGGTGTCAGTCAGAGCCCAGGGTGGGAGAGTGCCTGAGGCTCCACCCAGACCCCCACACCTTTGGTAAGACTGCACGCTACAACTGCTCACACATTGGCCCACTGCCTGCCTCAGCGCCACCTCCCGTTCAGCAATCACTGGCCTCTTTCCAAGTCTCTTTCAGAGGGCCTGCTCTGAGAGTTAAGGCAGCGGGCCATAGCACTGAGTAGCACAGGTAGCCAGGTGGTTGCCAGATTCTGGGCCAGCCCACCCGGCTCAAACAGAGGCTCAGATGTGTCCGTGAGCCAGGACAAGGGAATGAGAACCAAGAAGAGCTGGATGGACTTGAAACAGCAAGGAAACATGGTACCAACAGACTTCCAGCCACCCAAGAGGGCCAGGACATGGACAGACACGGCAGACATCCCCACTCAGTGAACATGAGGACCCCACCCCAGTGCACACATGACAAGTGACAGTGTAAGCCAGCCAGCAATGTCAACAATGCAACGAGATGTGTGTGCGGGGGGTTCTTCTGCCTTGCTGCCCCGTGGTGTTAGGCACACATATCTGTGTCTAAGGTGACGTCTGACTGCGCTTGGCTCATTTTCAAGCCTGAGGCACCTGCATGGCTGATCGCTACCAAGGCCCCGCAGGAAGGCGAGGAAGGGTGCTGCTCTCGCGAGGCAGGCCCCGAGAAGGTGCTTCTATTTTCAAGAAATCGAAACCACAGAAAACACGTTTCTGCGGCTCCGAACTTTAATGTAAATGCCAACTCCTCACCGATTGTGACTGATGGTGACGTCGTGACCACCAGCAGGCCTGGAATTGGGCCAATGACTTCAGAGAAGTGTCTTATTACATGAAATTTGGTTCTGATCAGATCTCAGACAGGTTTGCCCACATTCTTAGGATTTTTATGTGGAATGAGCAGTGCTGTATTCAGAGCCCTGGCCTGAGCGTGTCACCAGCCCTCTCTGCAGAGGAGAGAGGGCACAACATATGGTTCACATTTATTGCTGGGTGACTCAGGCGTGGGCCCCCCCCCCAAACCTCACTTTTGCTATGATGGCTGCTACAGGCTGAGGCCACAGAAGCACCCTGTAGACCACATCAGAGGGGAGCATCAAGGGTGAAACCCCCAGCCCACTCCCCCCACAAGGCCTTGGGTCATAAACAGCCTGCCTGGCCGCACACGCAGAACGAACTTACAAATTACAGGCAATAAAAATCACACAAGCTCTTCTGACACCCATGTAGGGATGGGCATAATTATAGTGCTGTGTGAAAATCAAACTAAATGGTAAGAGGCTGACACACCTGGCTATAATCAGTCCTCATGCAGCCAAAGCAAACCTAATTGTCCTGCCCCTCCTCCCCTCATCAAGGGCCACAGACAGTGGCCCCAGGCCCAAGAGCAGCCCTCGATGCTCTTTCCTAAATAAACCACTCAGTCTGAGTCTGAGTGTCCCTCTCAGGGCCCTGAGGGTTGAGAGGGCAAAGAACCCATACCAGAGGCTCTGCACATACATCTCTGAAGCACTGTTGGCAACAGGGAAGCCCACTCTCCACCCCCAACTTAGGGGCAGAGGAAGCCCTCCAGGGAATAGGACCGGAGTCTGGGGGCCAAGCACATCCCATGACATTAATTGTCTTCACCTAATGAGAAGAAAGTAAAACTAACTGGACTCAAAGAAATGAGCTCATTTCCTCTCCCTTAACCATGCCTATGCCCATCCCAGGGCCAGTGGCTGCATCTTCGCCCTCCTAAAGCCTCCAGCTCAACAGGAATCCAAGCAGGTGCCCAGCACAGGAGCTCTCCCATTGGAATCAGCAGCACATGGAGCTCAAGAGCCCCATGTAGACAACATTACAGTCAAAGCCTAATCTGTGCTGGTCTTACCACTCGGTCCCACAACCAAACATCCAGCACCCCAGACAGCTGAAAAATAGGTCTATGCAAGTTGCTACGGTCACAGAAGTGAAAAGTCTAGTTGTCATCAGTGATGGGATTTTACCAACTTCATGAGACCCAGGTGCCACTGAAAACTGTGTCTCCCCCTACTACAACAAAACTGCAGGGTGACAGAACTGGATCACTCAATGCCAGGAAGCTGGCAAGGCTACTTGATCAGGTTGACCAAGCTCAATTAATGCTTTTATTTAAAAAAAAAATCAGCAAGGGTCACCCAGGTGGACACACCTGCAGGCACCTTTATGGGAAAGACAGTAAATCCAGCAAGTTTCTGAGGAGTTGCTGAAGCAAGCCAAGCTGGCGGCAGTGGTTGGTGTGGGGCCAGCCCAAAACCACTCACACCCAAAGCTGGTGAACCCCAAATCACCAGGACAAGACAGTCCCTAGCTGCAGGAGTCAGGTCGGCTCTGGTCCGAGGGCAAAGTCAGAGGCTCTGCTCCCAAGGCTACCTTTCACCTCCCCACCTTGCCAGAGAGCCCAGGTGTGGCTGCACCTGCTGTGCCCTGATGGCAGTGGGAAAGTTCATGGTCCACTTTTATGGTCCCTGGCTAATAAAGATCCAGGCACTGGTCCTGCCTTTGCAAAGGAAGAGGGATTTCAAAATCTCCAATTTGATTGCTTGGAAATATGAGTGGCCAGTGCCCCTTCCTCGCAGGGGTCAGAATCCACTTGCATGTCTCAGCTCGCCCCACTCTGTGCTGTGTTCGAACAGCTCCTAAAGGGCCATAACCATGCAGTTAGCAAGAAAGCCAGCACACTGCCGGGTTTCAACAAAAATCAGCTAATGTGTGAAGTATACTGATAAACGGGGGCACAACTACAAGTCAAGAGAGCTTTGTTCATACCCCAGGGCCTGCCTCCACTCCAGTAGCCCTGAGGCCCCTCAGCCTTTGGGAGAGCCACCGTGGAGGGAGTCCAAGCCCAGGACGATGTTGCCAGACAAGGGCAAGGGGGCCCAGCAGTGCCCCTGCTTCTGCAGGCAGAGAGCACACACAGGAGCTGGTAGGCACACCTCCTCCACTACAAGCACCTGTGCCTCTGGGGTTCTGGGTGCCCTTGGCTTGGGACTGCAGCCAAGACAAGCAGTCCTCTGAAGACTTGGGAATACAGGCTGGCTCCAACTGGAACAGGGATGAGGATGGAGTTTCTGGGTTTGATCTGCTGGGGCAGGACACCCCAGAGACTTCAGTTGGGGGGTACTGATTCCCCAGCAGAGGATGAGAGCAGGGAGTTTGATTACTATGGCCAGAGAAAGGGCAGCCCAGAGAGCCTCAGCATCAGAGGCGCTTGGCCAGCTCTGTGCTGGCGCCAGCATTCCCGAGGGCAACCCTCCCCCAAAGCTCCAGCCACCCTCAGCCCCAATCTCACTCCCTTCCCAGCTTCTCAGACAGGGGGATTTTGTTTGGGAAGGGAGGCAGGCAGTGCTGATGGATCAAGGATCATCAAGTCCAACTCCTTGGCAGGAGCCTTCCGCAGGGTGGGGGGAGGGGTATTGATTGTGGTCATTGTGGTTTCCTCAGAAAACTAAGTGTCCAAAATGACCAGCATGCCCTGCTGACGCACAGCCTGGCGCACTAGCTCAAAATCCAGTCTTCTCGGAAATATGGCTTCACCAAAATCACCCGTGACCGCCCCCACCCAGCATGAGCTGTCTGCCATGCAGTCAATCCATCAGCCCGGGGCCAGGGTGGGCGCCTGCACGTGGGGTACCTCGACAGACCCAAGCGCAGCCTCAGCCCTCAGCGTACTCAACAGAGACTGCATTAGCGCAGAGCGCTCTGCAAACTGCTGAATCGGCAACTTTCACCGCACAAAACTGGCTCTGCGAAGTGCGAGGAACCTACGGGGTGCCCGGTGCTCCCCCAAGGTCCCCAGGGAGTGGCTGCGGCTCCCCAGGCACCCGCCACAGCATACTTGTGATCGAGTCCCTTTCTGCATGTCACACTTCGGTTTTAAAAAAGTCCTCGACTGCCACCGCGGACGAGGGGGGGGGGGATCGCGGAGCCCGGCGCGCTGCTGCCAAGGGCGGCCTGACCTTCACCGGGCGGGGCCGGGGGCTCTGCCGGGCGGCACTCGGTCCCGTGCACAGGTGTCCGCTAGCGGCTCGCCGCCCTATAGACGCGGCCGGCCCTGCGGCCAGCGCGGGTCCTGTTCCGTCCCCAAAACCGCCGCACCCTGCCGCCCCCGGCCACCCCTTCTCTCTCTCTGCTAGTACCCGCCGCGATCAGGAACCAGGAGGGCATAAGCATGGGCCCCGCCTGCCCGGGCGTCTACCGGGCTCTGGACCCTAGAGGACCCGCTCTCGGCCCAGGAGGAGTGGGAGGCCGGGCTGGACCGACCCCGGAGCGCCGCGGGCTCTTTTGTTCTGGAACCCGGGATCGGGAATGGGGCACCCGAATCGGCCTGGAGAGCGGCCCCGACCTAACCGCGCCTGATCCGGCCGATCCCCGCGCCGGAGCAGAGCCGAGGCTACCGCAGAGCCTCGTTCCGGACGTTGTGGGCCGGGGTCGCTCCGCGGGACTCACCTCCCCTTCCAGCTGCACAGGTCGCTGGAGTACTGCGCGCCCGCGCCGACCAGCAGCACGGCTAGGAGCAGGAAAAGCGGCGGGGGCGGGCCCGAGACCGAGGGCCGAGGCCACAGCTGCCCCGCGCGCCCCCCGGTTGCCCGCGCCGCGCCCCGCATGCTCCGGCGGGGTCCGAGCCGGTTCCGCGTCCGCGCCCACTGAGCAGACACTCGACCTGGTGGACAGGGCTCCGCGTGCCAGAGGATCACGTCGCGCGCCCCCGGGGCCCGCAGCTCGACCGCCCGCCCATCCCGGCCCGCCCGGCCAGAAGCGCGCCCGCTGCCGCCGCTGGAGCCTCTGAGTTGGCGACTCCGCGGCCCGCGGCCCCGGCTCAGCTGAGGGGTGGACCCGGGCCCGCCCCCGTCCCGCCCCGCGCGCAGCCCCGCCCCTCCGGCCGCCCCGCCCCTGCCCCACCTCCCCGGTCCCGGCCCCGCCGCCCGGGCACCGGAACCCCGCCCTACGCGCGCACTCCGAGCCCGGCGTCCCGCGCTGCGCTGGACGCTGTGGACGGGAGAGTAGGCAGCGTTGCGTTGCCCCGAGCCTGTGGTGGGACGGGCCGGACGCCGCGGAGAGGAGGCCGCTGGCGGGGCGGAGAGGGTCACGGAGAGGAGGCCCTGCCGGGGAGCCCGACCCCGGGCGCCTGCACCTGGCGGGGCAGGAGTAATCAAGAGCTGCCGCGAGGCTGCGCCTACCCCTGTCGAGCGCCCGCTGTCCCCTCGAGCCCCACGGCGGCGGCGCGGAGGCCCGTCCTGCGGACGGCCGAATGGCCGCTGGACTTCGTCGGGGGCGCCAGGCCATGCCAGCCGGGGGCTCCCTGGGGGAGTTCTTGGCACCGCACTCTCGGCAGAACTTGTGCTGGGCAGAGAGGTTCAGAGTTCGTCCTTGCTTTCAGCCCTGACTACCCTGTGCAGCGCGCTAGCTCTCCGAAACGTCTGCTCCCCAGACAGGGTTTGAGTGTGCGCTGTCCCAGAATCTTACCTGGCTCCCTGCATGGAGCGCCGCAGCCTCCAGCCCAGCCCGCCTCTGGTAGCTTCATCAACCTGGAAGGAGAGGTTTGGGGCGCAGAAGTCTTTACAATGGGGACCATTCTGTGCATTACCGGATTTTAGCACGCTGGCCCCTATTCTAGATGTCCGTAGCAGGACATCACCCCCAACCCCACCGCGGGTTTGACCACACACAGTCTCCAGACATTACCAAATGCCCACCCCATCCCACCTCACTCTCAAGTTGAGAGCCAGGTGAGTATCCTGGAGTCCAGTTCTGAGGGACAGGAAAGGATGGAATTATGAGTCTGCTGGACTGAGAATGGGCAGGCAGCACTTGTGGGGCCCAGGCAGCTTGGTGCTGGGAAGACCTTCAGTTTACAGCTCCGTTTAGGGCCCCAGAACAGAGCAGGTCAGCCTACCCAAGTGAAGACCTGGAGCCTGGGCACTGCCCAGCACATAAAGTGACTCAAGGTTCTGGGACCCACAAGCAACAGTTGGGAGGCCCATTCCACCAGCCCCACACCTCCTGGAACGTGTCACTGCCCACCACTGCAGGTACCAGGGTGCAGGACACACTGAGAGACTTGGGGAAAAACCAGACCCACTGTGGCAAATCTGGAAATGAGCCACTTTCTGTACCACAGCACCTCTTACCCAGGGTGCTGCAGGGTTGAAGAAGCTATTTGCACACAGCCCAGCAGTCCCTGTCCATCCTAGAAGGGCCACACTGCTTGCCAGAGTCCAGACCATTGCCCCATAGAAGGGGGCGGTGCAGCATCCAAAGCAGACACTGAGAGCTAGGGCTTGCAGCATGACCTGTTCAGGGTTGTGAGACCCTTAGGTGACAGTGCTGACACTGGTTCCAGCCCAGGGCAGAGCTCTACAACCTGGGGGGGGGGGCTACCCAGCCAGACACCAGGACTACAGGATGGTAGAAGGCATACCAAGAGAGCAAACTGGAATGCAGACGTTGGTGTATTGGCATTGGCTCCTTCACTGAAGCACTTGCACTCTATGACAAGATGCTGATCTCAGGGAACCCAGATGGGAGTCAGGGTGTATTGGGGAATTCTCTCTACAATCTGCTTGGTTTTTCTGTAAACCTAAAAAGTAAAGTCTACTAATTTAAAAAAAAAAGCAAAAAACTAGGGTAAGAATGAATGCTTACCTATGTGATTCTTGGGAGGATCCCTTTGGATATTGGGGAAGAGCATGGTTCTGTCCCCCAGGACTCAGATCCCTCCTAGAGTACCCCTGGAGCAATAATTCCCAGACTCCCATCTTCCTGACCCATCCACCACTCTGGGTTGGAGGCCACAACAACAGTACTGGTCCCTGAGCTGTGCCCTGTTGGCTCCTGGGGAGGTTCATGCCCCAGAACCCTCAGGGCTTCCTGAGCTCCTTTGCTGACCCCTGTCCTGACCCATCAAAGCCACCTGCAAATGAAACGCCCCTGGAAATGAAACTCCTGGTAGCCAGGAATGTCGGGACCCTGGGGGCAGGATGATGGAGTGGGTCCAGGCTGACTGAGGCTGCCCATTAGCCACCATCCCCTTTTACTCCTGGGCCCTGAGGGTCCTGGCCAGCTTCTGAGGGTGATCTCTCCAGGAGGCTCTGTGGGGAAGGATCCTGGGCTATTACTCCAGGATGCTGGGAAGGTAACACTTCCCAGGAGCACCTCATGGTGCCAAGGGTGTGACCCAGGCACTCAGTCATCCTTGCCTGGAGTGCGGTACCAGGCAAGGGTCACTAAGTACCTGGGTCACCTCCTCGGAGAGGACACTTATGGCCTTCTTTACCCAGAGGAGGAGGCTTAGATAGGTGGGCACTGGAGGCTGGGCCCTGCACCACACACCCTTCACCCCAAAGCTTGGGGTCTGTGCCCACAGGAAGAGCTGGCTGGTCTCAGCTTCACTTGTCTACTTGAGTACCCACTGAAGGTCTCCCAGGCACATATGTGAGGAGTTGTGGGTGCCACCCTGGACAGTCCTCCTGTGCTTAACCAGGTCAGGCCCAAGGAGGCAGGACCAGGGTGACATCACAGCTCGGCTGTGTGTGCCTGACTGGCAGTCTTCACAGCTTAAACTCCAGGCTCCTGCACTTGTCGGGACCATCCCTGGGGACAGAGATGCATGGGGCGGGGTGGAGAGAGCTCCATGGGACCAGAACCACCTCTCAGCCTTTCTGAACATTGGGTACACCTGGCACTATGGGTGGCAGATGGATGTGGCCCCTCTGGTTTCCAGGTCTGTGGGGGCTATGGCTACAGCTGAGCCTCAGCCCCTCGCAGAAGGTAGGCTCTCAGGTTATGTAGGTTCCTGGCACTGCTGCACAGCACACATCCGTGCATGGGAGCTGATAACTGGGGGTCTCTCCAGCAGAGGGCTCTCCCATCAAGCCCCCCTCAGGGGCAAGTTCTTCCTCAACCCACCAACAGACTGTGAACCTGAGGCTTCTAAACACACAACTGTTGTAGAGTGGCCGCCACCTGAAGCTACTCCCTGGAGAGCCACCATCCTCCCGTAGAAGCTGACTGGCCAGTAGGTGTTGAACTTCCCCCAAACATGCCCAGGAATTTTCTCCTAGTGTTTCAAAACGTCATGAGAAATTCAACAACCATTCCCATTGACATCCCAGGGAGACCATCCACCCCGCCTCCTCCACAGCCCCCAGCCCCAAGTCTTCCTGTCACCTAGCTTCCCCCCACGAGGGCATTTTTTTCTGACCTTCCCATAGGGACACAATTATCACGGTTGTGGTCAATGAAGCACCGAGAGCCAATGCTGGTAATTTAACCTTCAACAACTGCAGCAAGTAACATGTAATTACAACATGAACAGCCCACAGAGCCCAGCCAGCCTCAGCCCAGTAAACTTCACGTACTTCTTCACCTTACTCCTCCCTAACCTAATTTGCTGGCAGGTTTTGCTGTCTCTGCATCATAGCAAAGTGGGAGAGAGAGTCCTGCCAGCATGGCTGGAGCCAAGGGGCCCAAGAGGTTGGCTGGGTGGGAGGGCAGGCCATGGGCCTTGGGTGTGCCGTCTGTGGCAGCTCAGCAGTGGGCAGCTCTAAGTGGCAGCACTACCTCACACTCTCATTGCCACTGTCTACCAGCTGCTCCAAGATCTGGGGCTTGGCAGCTCTCACCCTCCGCCTGGCCATGAGCAAGCAATAGGACCCCCAAGGCACTAGACTCCTCAGAGGCAGTTCCCCACAGGGAAGGCACAGTTTCAGGAGGGGTCTGACCATGGGGAAGGTGAATTCACACCTGAAGATGACCACTTGGCTTGTGAGTGGGCCCTAGGGGTGTGATGAGGCTAAGATGTTGATCTTAGTGACCATGCTGAATGACCATGCACCTGGCCCAGCCTGGGCTGTCCTTCCGCAGCCAATAGATCCCAGGGGCTAGCCAGGTAATTCCTCCCTGATCAGGAGGGATAAGAAGGACCAGTCCAGCTAGAAATGAGGGGCAAGGACAACCCCCACGCACAAGAGTGCCCAGGTCACCAAGCCCTGGAGAAGCCAAGTAGGTCTGCAGAGGAAGATGCTGCTGAAAACAAACAGGAAACAGTGCAGAGCGTGGCCAGACCATCTGAGGATGGTGGCCAAGATCTGAGGTCCAGCCAGCACAACCGCACATGCAGTAGGCTGTGGTCACTCAGGACACTGGTCAGAGGTGTGGCTCTCCCTCTTGCCCCAGCCCCATCCATTCCAGAGGAGAAAGGCAGAAATGCCTGGAAGGATCAGCCCTTGCTGCTTCAGGCAAGAAGGGTGACCCACCATCAGCACCTGCAGCCCCAGGCCTGCATCTCTCAAGTTGGAGCCCACTCACCTTGGGGAGGCTGCATCACTGTCACATGCTCATCCCCCAGAGCATCTGGTGACCACAGAGGTTATAGCCCTTTGGTCCTGCACACTGGAGCAGGAGCCCGCCCACAAGGGTGATATACTGGGCCATCACGGAACCCACAGAGCTGTGTGCCTCATCGTGACGTGAGCGAGCACCTTCTCGGTGGCCACACACCTGTTCCTGAAGAGCTGTGACCACCTGGGAGCCTCTGTGCACTCCCAACCAGGCCAGTTCCCCACTGACCAGCTAGGAAGGCTTGATCCACCAAGCTGGCTGAGGGAGGTCGTGGCAGCCCTCCATGGGCAGCTGAGCACCAGGAGGCACTTCCTCACCTGGGCCACCTATGGCCACACTGCAGAACAGGCCAAGAGTGGGCTCCTGGTGCTCTGTGTGCCCAGCAAGGGGGCATGAGTGCAGACTCGTGGGAGGCTGGAGCAGGGTAAGCTCCTCTTCCTTGCACATATGCCCAAGGGGAGAACTCATCCTTGTGCTGGTGGCCTTCAATCTCATGCTGTAGGGGCCCTCCCAACAGACCTGTGGGCAGCTGGAGTAGCAAGGAACCCTATCCTGTCCCTAGTGCCCTCCTGCATGAGGCAGGGCCTTGTTAACATCTATAAACCAGGAATTGGGTCCTATTAAGGCTCCGAAGGGGCTGCAGTACCCATGCTGGACAGAGGGACCAGTGATGGCTGAGAAGCTAGGCTGTCCAGATGTTGGGCACATCACTGCCTGGACTGCAGGTGGGAAGCTGCCTGTACGGGGGAGGGGAACCACAGATGGTGCAGTCACCGCCCAGGAGCTGCTCAGCTGAATGGGGCTTGGCCTCCCACCTCGTCCATGGATGAGTCCCCAGCAAGGCCCCAGGCCAACCAGTGCTGGGCTCGCCTGGCTGTGGCTTCCCCAAGCCTTGGTGACTCAGCTCAGTGGGCAGGAGCAGCTGTGAACGCTTTTGGTGAGGTGCTTGTGGTGGTGTCTGACCTCATCCTCATCCCCTCCAGTCCTGCTCCTAGGGAGGGGCCAGGCCAGCGGAAGGCAGCTCAGGGCTGCCCCCGACTGGAGGGGCTAAGAGCCAGGCTTGGGACCTGGGTAAATGTGAGCCCTGACCTAGACGTCCAGAGGGCAGGGCCTGCTCATAGGTGCAGGTAAGACAGGGAGAACGCGGGAGGCCAGAGCCCACCTGTCTGGAGGGTTCCACTGGCAGAGAGGAAGGTAGAGCCAGCTCAGAGCATGGCGAATGGGCAGGCTGCTGGGTCATGTCACCTGGGTGCACTCCTGTGTTCCCGAGGCTGCCAGGCTCAGGGGAAGAGAGCCACAGGACTGAGTGTGGAGGAGCACCCAGGGGACAGCCACAGGGCCTGACACTGGAGAAAATACCACACCTGTGCAGCGTCCAGCAGAAGTGCACGGTCAGGAGTGAAGAGGGGATGGGCTGGGACCACCTGCAGGCAAGGGCATGTGGGACACATGGTGTGAGGAGGGGATGATAGGACTTGGGGTGGCCTGAAGTCACAGAACTGGACAAAGGCAAGATGAGTGGTGGTGACAGCCCTCAGGCACCTGTCCAGAGGCCCATGCCTCAGCTCCAGCAGAGGAAATGCACACCCAGGGAAACCCACCAGCAGCCTGGGCAAGGCTGCTGGCTGGGTGACACCCAGAGACTTGCAAGCTGCAGTGGGTCTCTCTCCTTGGGTGTTCCCACTGCAGGGTGTAGGCCTACAGGCCACATGGCAATTGCTGGGGTGCCTGCTGCAGGTACATGCCTGGCTCTGGCTTCAACTGCCTAGGGCAAGGCATCCAAGCCCCAGCCCAGCTCTGCCCATCTCCCTGTGGTTGAGAGGAGTCTTGCATCCCTCAAAGCCAGTGTTGTGTCATGGAAGCTTCTGGAAGTGAGATAGTCCAGAAGTACACCATCCCACCCACTCCCCCGCAATCAGGCCAGGATAGTGGACAAAGCATCCTGGCCCTCAGGATTAGGACAAGTACTGGGACCCAAATCGGCAAAACCCTCACCTCCACACACACGACACCTCCCTCACCAGCCCAGCTCCCCTCACAGACACTCCTCTGGTCCAGCCTATGAAGGAACAGCATCCACGGAGCCATCTGGTGGTCCCTGACTTGTGTGGGGTAGCTGGTGCTGGTGGGCACACTCTGCAGCACTGCCTGGAGGAGGTGGCCCATACTTGTGCATCTGTTCTAGTGTCCTGGGGAGGGGTGCAAGGAGACCCAGACCAGACAGGGACAGCACACAGCCAGGGGAGGGTCTTTTTGGGGTCTGCAGTGATGGTGAGGACAGCCTTGAGGCCACGGCCTCTGGAGGAATGAAGCCACACATCCTGACATGGCATGAGCCGGTGCCTTATAAGCAGGACCAATGCCTCTAAGCTGCCTGGGTGGAGCCTGCTGTGACGCAAATAATACTTCCCCAATTTTCCCACAATGGTTAAGTTTTGCTGAAAGCAAACTATTGAGAAAGGAAGGGAGGGAGCTGGGAGGAAGATTATTTGGATTCTGGGGACACCTTGAACCAGGAGACAACCGCAGTCTAGGGCCCCTGCTGGGGTGTGGCTGACAGAGGGGGCCAAGGGCGTGGTGGAGTGGCCAAGGAGCGTCCACCACTACTATGAGTCATTTGGGGAAGACTGGTTCCCATACACCCCAGCGGTCCCTGCCCACCCGTCCCCTGTAGACTGCATTCAGCCTTACCTGCTTATGGCTCACCCTCCAGCAGGGACTCCGTGGAGTGGTAGTGACAGCCCACACTGGTGCTGGTGTGTGGGGATAGGATCTGGATTTCAAAAACACGAACATTGGGCCTGGGTGATCAAGCTTCATGTCTTGAGGTCTGGCTGTGGCCTGGGGGTCGGGGAGCTGGCGAGACACAGGCCAGGGAGGAGGAGGGTGAAGGTGCTGATGCCAATGGGAAGCTCTCAGTGGGTGTCAGTGAACACATGTGCTCACTGCTTCCAGGTCCAGCGAGGGGCAGGCAGAGAGGCTGCCATCTTCCCAGGCCAGATCCAAATGGCCCCCAGCCATTTTCCTGGCCACCGCATAGCACAGCCTGCCCCACAACCCCTCCTGACACTCCCTAGGGACTCAGCCTCCTACAGCCTCCACCCTTCAATGGGAAGCTGCTCACCCCACATCCCCTCCTGATGCTCCCTAGGGCCTCAGGGCCCTACAACCTCTACCCTGAAATGGGGAGCTGCCTGCCCAACATCTCCTCCTGATGTTCCCTAGCATCTCAGGGCTCACAGCCTCTACCCTGCAATGGGAAGCTGCTCACCCCACATCCCCTCCTGATACTCCCTAGGGCCTCAGCCTCCTACAGCCTCCTACAACCTCCATCTGCAATGGGTAGCTGCCTGCCCCATCCTGATGCTCCCTAGTGTCTCAGGGCTCACAGCCTCCACCCTGCAGTAGGGGGCTGCCTGCCCCACATCCCCTTCTTTTTTTTTTTTTCTTTAGAGAGAGGGACAGTGAGAGAGACAGAGAAAGAGAGAAGCAACTTTATTGAGTTTCTCACATGGCCTTAGTTGCTCCAACACTCAGTTGTGTACGTGGTGCTGGGGTTTGAACCCGGGTCCTCGTGCTTGCCTGAGGAGTAGGGCCTCAGGGCCCTACAGCCTCCACCCTGCAATGGGGATCATTATTGGGGCTCGGCTGATGAGATAAAGGGCAAAGACCAAACTTGTCCTCAAGGAGGTGGGAAAGCCATGCTG
This sequence comes from Aplodontia rufa, assembly GCA_004027875.1. Lineage (NCBI taxonomy): Eukaryota > Metazoa > Chordata > Mammalia > Rodentia > Aplodontiidae > Aplodontia > Aplodontia rufa. The sequence goes on along the minus strand of PVKS010002642.1, from coordinate 50,798 downwards.
ACCAGCTGGGATGACTGGGAGCTGGGCCATCTGGGTCGGCCCTTCAAGTACCCCAGAAGGCTTCCCAACCAGGAAGCCTTACTCTGTGCCCCTAAGGCCTGGCACATACCCATCCAGGGTCCCAGCATGTGCACCCCACCATGCACAGTGGAGCTCAACGAGGCTTTGGCCAGCGGAGGACCTTAACCCCAGCAGATATGGCTCAAAAGACAGACTGGGAAGTGACTGAAGCTCAAGATGTCCTGGGGAGGCGTCCTGCATGGTGTCATGTTGGCACTGGGCATTCGAACCCCAGCTCCCCTGTGCTCCTGGACATCACCCTGAGGGTATGGACAGCATCCAAACCTGTCCCAGTGGCAACTCTAGCCCTGACACCTTCTCCCCCAAGGGAGGAATGGCAGGAAGCTGCTGGACAAGCTAGCATGGCAGCTGTGTGCAAGCATGTGTGAGTGTGTGGGGGCCTGTGAGCATGCGTGAAGCCTGGGGAAGGCCTTCGGGAACAGCCCTGCCCAGTAGCCCCCACCTGGCTTGTAGACCTGGAAAGGACCCCATTCCCAGCACGGGCGAGGTGGCAAGGCTACCTGAGCCCAGCCTGTGGGGACAAGCCCCTCCCTGGGCATAGGGCTTCGAGGGGCAGGCTTCTGACGTTGGCCTCACCCACTGCCCATGCTCTTGGCTTCACTCTGGGTTTAACCCTTTCCTACTTGAACATTGCAAAACTGTGACTCCGGTAAGCTCTGGGGAGGCGAGGACTCCCCTCTGCATCTTCCTCACTCTCTCTTGGGCCCCAGGGAAGGAGCGGGAGGCTCCCCCAGGGGAGGCTCCGGTTTCAGGAAGCACTTTCCCTTAGCTAAACCTCATGAGTTTCCTGTACTTCCAAAAATGCCCAGGCAGGAAGTACTAAACCTCAGAAGGCAAAAATAGCTGAGCCGCCCCCTGGCAGAGCAGCTGTGCTCTGCCCATGGCTTGCCTCTGGGTTCACCCTGCCCTGTCATTTTAAATCAACTGAACTGACCTGGCCCAAGCCACCTCATTCCCCAAAGGACTGATGTTAGCTGGGCCAGGGCCTCTGTCTGTGCCTGCCTCCCAGAGGTGTAGAGGGTCCCCTCCAGTAGGGGCAACACACAGCTAGAGGGTGCAGGTCAGCATGTGTGAGCAGGCTCCCTGGACCCCCATGCCCACACCTGGGCCCACGCTCCAGGGTGGCCAGCAAGATATCAAGATGTGGTGTACACAGCAGGTCCCAGGAAAGCCTGCTGGTCCTGGGACCCACACGGATGCCCACATGGCTGGGCGCGCAGAGGATTGCCCACTGCTTCCCAGGCCTCTTCACATCAGCACTGCCAGGGGTCTGGCACACAACTACTGATGGGCAACAGGGAGCTGTCCTTACTGCATCAGCACACAAGGATGGGACAGTGGGCTCCAAGTTGTCTCATCCCTGAGGGGGAATCCTGGGAGCCACAGCTGGCCCTCTCATCCTCCTCTGGTAGTGCCCATGTGGCCCAGGATGAGGACACATGTGTGCCTACTGGGGGGATGCAGAAGAACCCACTATGAGAGTCAAGGGAAGGGCTGCCTGCCATGTATGCAAGACACAGACTGAAACCAGTTCCTTGTTAGAAAAGAAATGTACAATAGAAAATGCTAGGGGTTGGGGATTTAGCTCAGTGGCAGAGCACTTGCTTAGCATGCCCAAGGCCCTGAATTCGGTCCTTGGCCCTGAAAAAAAAAAAAAAAGAAAAAAGAAAAAGATAAAAGAAAAAAAAAAGAAAATGCCAACTAACACAGGAGGATAAAAGGGAACCCTGAGGCCCCGCCCACAGGAAATAAGAGTCCTGACCTTTCTGGGGGGTGGGGGAGGGTGCTGGGGGTGGTGTTCTTCCTCGTGATTCCTAATGGCAGGGCTAGTGGAGACTGGCAGCCCAGCCTGAGGACTCCCCAGGGAAGCGACATCCATGACGAGAGTCAAGGGCCAGAGCCTCATTGAGGCACAGTCACCAAGTCACGTGGGGCTTGGCAGGGTCCCAGGGTGGCCAGGCCCCAACCATGTACTTGATGACATCATAAGAAACCCACATTCAGTCTCTGTCCAGGTCCTCATATGGAACTCCTAAGTCCCTTGGCACTTCCTGGGTGACAGGAGCATCCTTTGCTCCAACATGGATGCCCCTGGTTGGGATGCCTGGAGGGTAGCATGTACCAGGTCCCTAGGCACAGAAGCCCTGTGCTCGGGCCTCACCAGGCCTCACTGCACCAGCCTCCTCATCATCTTTGTCCTTCATGATGTCCTTCAGAATGAACCCAGCCACTGGGGCTCAGTGACCAACCAGTGCTGCCTGCCTAGATGGAAGGACTCCTGGGATCCGTGTCTTCTGTGCTAAAACCAATAATGTCCCCAGCCAACCAGGGTCACAGGTTCTGTAGAAGCTGGAGGATAGTGACCTCTGGTCTCTAGGTTTGCCAGGCTAGCAGGAAGCTCAGCCATTCAGGTAACAGAAAGACCCCAGGCCCAGAGAGCTCTGTTCCTGAAACTTCCACATGTCCTGTCACCTTCCCATGACCTAGGGACCAGCTGACCAACCCACTTCAGTTGTCTTCCATTCAAAGCCACTCTGCCCTGGGTGACATACCCTCCATCTCTCAAGCAATGCACCCAGAAAGATGTCAGCCAGGCCAATGCCAGAGAAATGTTCTGGAGGCTCCATTTGACCCTGCTCCCCTGGGACACATCAGGGGCCTCCTCCACAGCACCTGAGCCATCTCCACGGGTGCTGTTCCGTGTGCCCAAGACTGGAGGTGTTCTCCATGTGACCTGTGTCTGGGTGGAACTGGCTAGAATTGGCCACAGCCTGAGTGCAAAGCCTCCCATGGCCTGCCCTGCCTTGGGCAGCTTGGTGGCATGGCGAGGCCTCCCATAGAGCTGTGGACCCCCACCGAGGTGGCTGCAGGCGTTGCTCTCCTCCATGTCTCTGGAACCCTGTAGCCCCTCTCTCTGGCGTCTGCACTCCTCAGGAGGGCAGACATTAAACAGAGGGGAGAGTAGCTAGGGCCCCCTTTGCTCAGCACCCTTCTACTCTCCCCCTCCACAGGCTGCCATTCCCAGGACAGCCAGGGAGTCAGGTCTGAGGTAGGCATGGGAAGGACAGTAGCCCCAGGGTACCAGGGCCAGCCGCTGTCTCAGCAGCAGCAGAGAGAAGACCTTGCCAAGCTCCCATGCCGCCCTCCATTTGTCTTTGGACTCCCTCCTTGGCCCTGCCCAACTCTGTGAAGGTCCCATGCAGCCTCCTCCACAGAGCTCCACAAATGCCTGAGATCCAGGTCCCACAGCCAGGGAACCAAGTCCCCAGGCAGCAGCACGGAGTTCACAGCCTGTGCCTAGGGTACTGCTTGACACCTTCACAATTCAGAGACCTCTGGCTGTTTGTGAGTCCAGGAAGAGCACCAGCTTGTCCTTCTGCCTGCCTGCTATGGTGGTACTGAGGTTTGGGTGCTCCCAGAATCCCAGTGCTGGGAACATAATCCCCCAAGTCACATGTCGATGGATGTGGAGGCAAGGCCTGCAGGAGGCATTCAGGGTTAGATGAGGCCACCAGAGGATGTCCTTCCTCTGTAGGAAGCAGCAGCAGCTGGGTATAGTGGTGCTCACGTGCAGTACCAGCTCCAGGAAGCCTGAGACAGAAGGATTGCTTGAGCCCAGGGGTTCAAGCCCAGCCTGGCCCACATAGACCTGCCCCCCCAAAAGACAAGGAAGCAGAGGCCCAAGCTGGGGGCCCACTGTCTCTCATGTAATGCCCTTTCTGTGCCAACACTGGCACCCTGCTCCTGGGCCAGATAAATATCCGTTCCTCCACTCTGGCCTCAGAGAGCAGACTATGTCATTGAGTGCAGAAAGCTGAAATCTGCTGGTGGCTCCTTACAGCAGCGACTTGAGACAGACTGGCAGGAGCGAGTGGCAGGAGTGAGCACGTGGGCAAGCGCCCCTTCCTCTGTCTGCAGTGCCCAGCACTGTGAGCTATTTCCTTTCCCTCTCAGGCACCCCCCCCCCCCAGTTCACAGGCACAGTGGTGGTGACAAGATACTAGCCATCCTCCACTGTCTCTGTGCTGCTCAAAGAGCAACTCATCCCTGCAGCTTAGGGCTCCTGCCATTACAGAGGCTGAGCCAGAGTCCCTTGTAGGGCCAGTGGAAGGTTCCAAAAAGATGAAGTCAAGTGCACCCAGCATGAGCATTGTTTGGCCCTCTGAGAGCACAGCCTAAACGTCACTTCACTCATTCATGCAGGGGAAGATCAGCCCCAACACAGTGCCCAGGAGGGCACAGAGTGGGCCCAGAGAGGCCAGAAGTTCACCCCTCTTTGGTACTCCTGGCATCTATTGTTCTCTGCCACCTAGCACTTTCCTGTGGGGCAGGAAGCAGCCGGGCTGGGGACACTGGCCTGTAGCCTCCAAGGATCACACAACTGGGAATGCTCTGGCCATTACCTGACTTCACTGACACTGCTGATCATAAACCAGCACACAGCTGGATGGTTTCTATGCCCACCCTGTCAAGGCAAGTTGGAAGCACTTTGGGGGCTGGCTGGATGCGGATCTGGACTCAGCTGCAGGGACAGATGCCCCATCGTCTGTGTGCCCACTCGTCCTGAGTGCCTGCCCTATGCTGGGTGTGGTCACAGTGCCAAGTACAACTAGAGCCCTCACCAACCACCAGTACAGACACCAGCAGACACTGGGATGTCAGGTACTGCAGTAAGGAGGGGACAGAGTCAGGGCCTTGCCTCTGTGGAACTCTGGGCCCTATGCAGACAGGACTGCCTGGACACAGGGCTGCCCTGCAGTCAGCGCCTACTGACAGACCTGGTAGGTGTGAGGAGCCCCCACCCTGACGCTCAAGGAGCTCAGCCCAGTCCCCCAGCCGTTGTCTTAAGGCGCCACCCCCTTCCCGAACCTGCTGTCTGTGATATTTCCCGGGCCTGGCGTCGGCAGTCAGCCCACGTGACTGCTGGTCTCTGCCAGCCACAGGGAGTTGGCAGTAGACAAAAAGACCCTGTCCCTGCCCCCACAGAGCCAGCAGCTTAGAGACAGTGTTGGAGGGCACTTAACAGAGGGACTTCCTGCAGGAGGATGAGCTGGCAGTATGACCAGAGGGGTGTAGTTGGGGCTGCCTGAATCAGCTCACAAAAGGGGACAGCCAATGTGGGGGCAGCCACTATCACAAAGGGTGGGGGTCACAGTGCTGTCCTCTAGTGGGCCTGGATTTGGTGTCCCTCTGCACTGTGGGTATAGTGGAGGAAGAGGCAGGGGGACCTAAAGGAGGGTGTGTCCAGCAACAGGTGGCTCCAGTGGTTGCCTGGAGTGGGGGAGGTGTCAAGGTTGTCAGTCCACAGGTGTGCAAGGTGCTTGGCTGGGAGCCTCTGGGGTGGTCACTGGTGTGATCAGAAAGTGCCTCAGGTATGCAGGACAGTCAAGTGACACATGTGTGCAGAACAGGTGCCTCAGGTATGCAGGACAGTGCTGCAGGTTTGTATGTCAGGTGTCACATGTGTAAAAAAACGGGTGCCTCAGGTATGCAGCCAGGCACTACACATACATGGGGCAGGTGCCTCAGGTGTGCAGGGCAGGTACCTCAGACACAGACAGGTGGCCTAGATGTGTGACCAGGTGCTGCAGGTATGCAGGGCAGGGACTGCAGGTATAGGGGCAAGTGCCTGAGGTGTACAAGATTGTTCTGGTCGAATTGGTGGCTTGAGCCTGAGGTGGGGACAGGATTGTTTGTCACCCAAACCACCAGAACTGGAACCTGAGAGTTCAGAGGGCCATAGAGAAACCCAAGGTCCATGGGCCTGACAGGTCCTGTTCCATGGGTTTAACTTGGGGTTTCAGAACTCAAAGTGCATGTTTCCACTGAGTCAGGGTCCACACAGCCACTGAGCACCTGCAAGAACCAGTGAGCAAATTGTGCAGCTGGCGGCCTTTCTCGGGTACACGGATAGACCCAGCAGGGTGATTCTTCCCCAGAGGGCACAGTGCAGGTGACCAAGCTGTCACTGGCTGTCCTGACCCAGATCCACGCAGGTTCTGAAGAGTGTCCATGTACAAGGTGTCCAAAATCTTTCCCAATGCTGGTGCCCCTGGCAGCCGGGTGTGGCCCCCATCCTTTCATGGTGCCCACTGAGTCATGCAGCTCCTCTGTGACTTCTAGGTGAGCCCTCATGTCCCCCTTGCACCTCTGTGACCAAATAAGCTGGACTTGCTCTTCAGAGCCTGGCCTGGGCTCCTCAACCTGGGTGAGGTCCTTTTACATGCAGGACCCAGTACCCATTACCCAACGCGATAACCACAGTCCCTTTTCCTCTGGACTGTGGCAGTGGCCACTGGAAGAAACCTGCTTTATATCATACAGCACACCCACTCAAGAGCTCATGAACCTAACAAACCACAGTACAGTGAGCCTGCAAGAGCTCAGGAACCTACCCAGTCATAGTACAGTGTGCACCTTCACAAGAGCTCTGGAACCCTCCAGCACAGTGCACCTTCACAGGAATTCTGGAATCCACCCAGCCACAGCAGAGTGCACCTTCATGAGAGCTCTGGGTTGAACCCTTCCAGCCACAGCACAGTGCATCTTCATGAGAGCTCTGGAACCCTCCCTGCCACGCCACCATGCACCTTCACGAGAGTGCATGAACCCAACCCAAAGCTTGACATCACAGTGCTTACTACGTGGGATGGACTTGGGCTTCAAATTCAGGAAATGCTGTTTGCAGTCCACTATGTAGGCTTGTGCCCCCTAGTGGGTCACAGTTTGGAAACTTCTCAAAGCCATAGGCTCCCAGCACAGGGTGAGGGGCTCTTTGTCAGTACCTTCCCAGGGACTCACCCAAGCTCACCCTAGAGTAGCCCAGGAGTGTTTGAGGGTTCTGATCACCATGGTGACATCACTCCCAGACTTCCTGATGACTTGGTACACTGGGGGTACATGGTAGCTTCCCAACCTAATGTTTGCATGCTAAGGACAGCTTCAAGCTTGTGCCATGCAGAAGGCCACAGGCAGCACAGGGCCCAGAGCCCCAGAGGGTGGAGGGACAAGGTAGGGGCTACAGAGGCTGATACCCAGCACCCTGCAGCCTGCCCAGGTGGTGAGGGACACACTGTGGCGACCATGCATCCCGCCTGCATTATTGATTTAACTTCTGTCCTCATGATGAACAAGGTCTCCACTTTTCAGTGATGAGGACACATTCACTTGGATACAGTGGTTGAGCAGAGGCAGGGCCACTGGACTAGGACAAAGCAGAGTCAAAAGGCAGATCACAGGGTATCTGGCAGGGACAGGTATCTGGCCCTGAGCCAGATACCTCACCCCAACTGCCCAGCTCTGGCCCAGAGGTAGCCTCTTCCACAGGTGGTGCAGCCATGGACCCTGGCCCTGCAACAGACTCACCCCAGGTGTTGCCCCACCTGCCAGGAGGCTGCGTGTGCTGTCGCTCAAGCCTGTGCCTCAACAAACCCTGTCCTTCAGTGAGCTGCCAGGATGAGCTGAGGAGACCCAGCCGGGTTGCTCCTCGGAGGTCATTGCAGGGTTGGAGGCCACCAGCCCCAACAGCTTTGTGGCAGCCCTCACTTTCTTCCCCAAGCTTCCCTGGGTCCTGTGGCCTCCCACTCCTTCATGCCCTAAGACATGAAGATATACCGGCCCTTCCTCCCCCACGGGAACCTCTATGGATGAGGAGTGCCATGATTTCACCACTGCAGCCCATGTGAGACTCTCCTGCTCACATTTAAGAGGGAATTGCCCCAAAGAGCACAGTAGGGGCTGTGCAGCAAGGCTGCTCTTGTCCTTCTGCCTGATGGGCTCCCCATGACAGCTCACAAGCCATGCAGCTGTGATGGTACCAGCACCCTCCTGAGTGTCTAGAACTGGAGGAGCCATGGGCTAGAATGGCAGCAGAGCCACCCTCAAGTCTGCACACTGCACAGTTTTGTGTGGTCTCCCTGGGGGACATGAAGCTATGGTTCCATGCCAACCACACAGCTGATGAGCCTAGCCCACATCCTCTGACTCTTGACCCTGAATCCAGGGGCAGCCAGGCTCGGCACCTGTGTATTCTCTGGCCACAGACCCGAGGTGTCCTGCCCAGCACAGATGGGGAACCCCTGGGTGGAGCCCACATGCCTGGTCTCCTCCCTTGCCTGGCCTCCTGCTCCTGCCCTCCTCCTTGGAAAAGAAACATTCCACATCCAAATCCCTACAGGACTCTGGTCTCCTCTGGGGTGGGGGATCCAAGCCAAGGCAAGCATTCTACATAATGCTCACGTGGAATCCACCCCAAAGTCTGCCTACACTGACTGAATGCTTCCCACAGCAGGAGACTCATCCCTTCCTGTGTCCAGCAAGAGCATCCAGACTCTCTGGCCCTCAGTCTCTTGCTGGACTCCCATATTCATGGAGTACCTGGGATTCAGGAAATGCTCAGTCTGTGGGATCTCCCACTCCTCCAGCAGCCCTGGCCCTGCAGGGTGGTTGTATGCTGCCCTGGGCAAGGAGCTGGGAGGGTCACACACAGCTGCCCTCTCCCTCTGTCACAAGACTTAATGTCGATGTCAGCAGTAGGTCAGGGTCCCAGTTCCCGAGCCCAGGCTCTGAGACTTGCAGGCTCAACTTTCCTGTCTCAAGATCTGCCACAGTCAGGCTCCTGGGAGCGCCACATGGGAGGGGCTGCTCTCCTGGAAATGCTTCCTCAGAGGTCATGCATGACCCACGTGGGATCAGTGGGGTCCATCACCCTGGCTGTGCTGGAACAGGAAGTGCCAGTGGACCCCCAGCAGAGACTTCCTCACACACCTCACAGAGACTTCCTCCGCACCACAGGGGAAGCACTTGCAATTCTTCAGCGGGTCTGGATTCTGGGAAGATGAGCCATGTCCACCTGGGCTCTGCTGCCCTGTAGATTACAGTTATCAAAAGCATGGCTCCAGGATCTGAAGGAGGCACTAAATCCACAGGTGAGGGACAGCCAGCCTTTTAAAAGGTGAGCCCTGCTGAACATGGTGGTGCACACCTGGAATCCCAGAGACTAAGGTGTCCAGCTTGTGTTCCTTGAGAACTGGTCACTACGTGCAGTGTCCTGTGGTCAGGTGCTCCTGCCTGGGGGAGGTGGAGCCTGGGCTCTGTGGAGGTTTGCCCATCCAGAGGCTGGGAGGCACACTTGGAGGTGGTGGGGCTCAGCCTTCTTGGGAACTTGCCTGGCTGGGGCCTTGGAAGCCCAACCTTCCTGACAGTGTGAGTGGCAATTTCCACTCTGTGCCCTGGGATGGCCCAGCTTCCTGGTGTTTCAGCAGAACTGCAGCCAATCTTGGTGTCACACGAGCTTCATAGGGGCCACTGTGCAGCTCCTAAATCTGGAGACCTGGTTTCTTGATCCACTGGGGCTGCTACAACAAGCACCCTACTTTGGGTGATTTATAAGCAGTAGGATTCTATTCGTTACAGTTGGGGGCTGACAAGCCGAGGACCCAGGTGCCAGCAGATGCAGTGTCTGGTGAGGGCCCTTCCTCTGTGTGTGCTCACAGGGGTGGGGGGGGGGACACGAAACGGCCCCCTTAGGTCTCTGGGGTTGGTGTAACAATCCCATGACCTAATCCCTCTGAGAGCACCCGTTGGGGCTAGGGTTTGAGATATGGCTTTAGGGGACACAATGTTCCAGCTGCAGCCGCTGGTCTTCCCTTCTGGGCCCCAGGTAGGGCACCAAGTCCTCCAAGTGCAGCCAGTTTTCACCAAGCTTTTTGCACAAGCAGCAGCTGAAGACAAAAAGGTTTCAGGGAGCTGCAAAAGCTTTGAGTCACTTCCCTTTCTGGTGCCCATGTGGCTTTGCCCAACCTCAGCATTGCCTTCCTTCCCTCTGACCCAAGACCAGATCCCACAAAGGCCAACGCTCCCCATCCCTCTTCTCGTCCCTCCCCAGGGTCAGCATCAGTGCCCACTGCCTGGTCCCACTGTTGGCCTCTCCCTGAGACTCTCCCTGCTATGAGGAGCAGTCTCAGGCGTGATGCCCCTGGATTCTAGGACAGCACTACTACTACCACCTCCATTGCCTCGTGGTACTCTGGAAGGTTGCAGAAAGGAGGGTCCAAGCAAATTTGTGTTAGGGGAGGCAGTGAGAAGCAAATTTCTGACTACAGGAGGTGCACAGGAAGCCTAGCTCAATTCTGAACACCAGGCGATGTGGAGGCCCAAACCACCCACAATTCCTTATCTCTGACCCCTTATCTGGAGCCCACAGTACATTCTGTAGTTACAATGTTACTTTTTACTGAGCCATTTGAAATGAAACTATTCCTAATTGGCCAACTCCGAGGAAGTCCTTGAACACAAGTTCTCAGATTCTAAGTAAGAAAACAAGGTTCCAGTTTTACTTATCTGACCTAAGCCTTTCAATTGTAGAACAGACTTTGCAGCCAAGATACCTTTTAAAGGGGAAAACCCTGTAAAATAAGAAGTGATACTTAAACGTAAGTTTGGCATTGTTATAATTTATAAAATGCTTTGTATTTGATCCTAATTTTCATTTAGTTTTATTTTTGGCTGTGTGGCAACCTAACCCTGGGCCTGGTGCATGCTAGACAAGTGCTCTGCTCCTGAGCTACATCCCCAGCCATGGCCCTAGTTTTTAAAAGAAAGGACTTTCACAGAAGTGATGCGTACAGACTTACTCATTAAGTAGTGATTTATTCACTAGGTTAGCACACTTAGAATAACCCTGAGCAAGGCTACACTTCTCAGGAGGGTGGCACAGTGCTAATCACAGCAAATCTTACATTTATAGGGTTCACAGGATGTCCTCCTGTCTGCCTCTTCCCTACAAGTGGCTCTGCTACCAGGAGAGGTTTTATCCAGGCAGGAAAAACCTGTTCCACTGAGGGGTACAGGCCCTCCTGGTCCACACAGGCAGGAAAAGGTGTGGCCATGCCTGGAGTCCACCCATGTCATGATATGCTTCCTCCACTCAAGCCAACAGATGGACTAAGAAGGCTTCAGCTCATCTACTGAACTCTGGCAGCTGTTCCCTTGGAAGGCAGGCCACTGCTTTGCCTGCCTAGAGCTGTTTCACTGGGTCAGCAGGGCAGTCTCCCAAAACCCTGGCCACCTTCTGCTATTTTTAAGTGTGGTCATTCCTGAAAGCACAAAAGGGGGCCAATGCTAGGAGCATGTCTCCAGTCAGGGTGTGGGAGACCAAAATATGCCACCCTAAAATACACTTCCTGGCACATATTGAGACGACCATTGGGAGAAACTGCAGGCACAGGAAGAAGTCTGGAAATCTGCCCTTTTGCAAAAGAAACGCAAGTGGGGGCTGGAGCGGTTGCTCAGTGGTTAGGGCGCTTCCCTGGCATGCGCAAGTACGGGAGTTCAAACCCCGAAGTCTCAGAGCAACGATAGCCATGTGAAAAACTAAATAAAAATTTATTCTCTCTGTCTCCCACTGTCCCCTCTTTCCTCAAAAAAAGAAAAGAAAAGAAACCCAAGTGGATCACTCAGACGAGTACTCAGAGGCTTTCTCAGAGGCCTTGCCGGCCCCTCCAGCCGCCCAGTGCTCCGCCCACACTCGGGACACCCGCTCCCCAGGGCCTTCTCTAGCGGACCCCTTAGCGCCCCTCCTGCAGCGCCGGACACCCCAAGCCAGGCTCAGCACAGACCCGCAGGCGCCGCAGCACGTGGAACCCCTTCTTCTTTTAGGAACGCACACAGCCAACTCAGATGGGACTGGTTTGGATTTCCAGCACCACCTTCCGGCGCAGCGCTGGTGACTGCAGCCAACCTCGCAGAGGTTGGGGCGCGGGGCTCCGGTAGACCCGGAGCGCAGCCGGGCCAGGGGAGCCACACACCGGCCCCGCCCGACGGTCAGCAGCCCCCGAGGCCCCGCCCACTGCACAGCCCGAAGCCTCTCAACCCGGCTGGAGGGCCCGCCCACTCCACGAGATCGACGTGTTTCTCCGCCAATGGGCCTGGGCTCCGCCTCCTCGAGCCGCTCGCGCACGCGCAGTCCGCCCAGGCGGGAGGCGAAGGCGGGCACAGGCGGTTTGCGGCGCGTGGGAATGCAGCAACTCCGGGACTCCCCCGGGCCGGGCCCGCAGCCCCAGGTGGTATGTGGCGGCCCGGGTGCGGGGATGGAGGCCCCCGCCCTGCTTCCCCACCTCCAGGCGGGCGAGTCCTGGCGGGAGGTCTGTCACCTCAGGCCGCTCACTGTCCTCAGCGCGCGCCGCCTCCCGGGCCTTATTTTCCCAGGTGTGGGAACCTTGGGCGGAGGGGCGGCCCCCTGCCTGTCACGACCCGCTCTTCCGCGCGGTGCCCCTACCCGGAACTCCCGCGAGCTCCTGTCCCGCAACCCTGCCCTGCGCGCTGCCTAGCGCACCCTCTGGTTGACCCTACCCTGGACGCTACCCCAAGCTCTAGGCTCTGCACAGTAGCCCTGAGCTCTGGTCTGGATCTCTTTGCCTATTTATTGCTTCTGCCTGTAGCTCCTGTCACTGTACCAGCCAGATGATCCTGCCCTGAGTTCTGGCCCTGTGCTCTTACCTGGAGATCTTGCCCAGCAAATCTGCATGTGTCCTACATCTGCCCCAGTGGGCAGAATGGAGCAGAAGTCAGGTGGAGCTGGAGGCCCAGGCATTGAACACATGGACACAGCCTCACTATCGTCCACAGGCTCAGGGCTAGGCAGCTGCATCTCATGCCAGTCTTGCTGAAATTGGGGACAGATTCATCAAGGTGTATCGTTGATTGAAATTTATATCTTGTAGATCTTGAGAAACTAAAAATACTCTTGTCCTTTAAAAAGTAAATCTGGAAATAGATTATGGAACTGGTTTTATAGACATAAACACTGTGGTATTTCATTTGTACAAAACCTGGTGAATTGTATCTCAGCACGCATCAGTGAACTGTTTGGAACTGTTTTGAGTTTAGTAAAGTCGTGTCCACAGATGTTATCTAATGTGTAGATACGCAGCACAGGCATAAACACACGTGTTCAGACATCAGCCTGGCCATGTTCCTCTTGGCTTTCTTATTCAGGAATTTCTCCACTCTTCTTCACAGGTGAGAGTAGACCTGTCTGTTCTGAATCACTCACTGTGATAATGGTACAACAAAGACAACCCGTGTAATAGCTGTTTGGTGGTGGTCAAGCTTTTTTCAAGTTGTTTTCCTTGTGGGGCTCCCTGAGAAAATGTCTACTAGTGCCAGTCAGTCCTACAGGACACATAGAACAGAGGAGAACTGGACCCCTCAAGCTCTGGGGGCCAGTGTGGCTCTATTGAAGCCTGCATAGGGGTGTGCAAGGGCTGGCTTTGTTGCAGCTCTCTGACCTCAGCTTTGCAAAAATGCCCCACCCCACAGGGGACCAACCAGTAATCATGAGTGGGTTGGGAGATGCAGGTCCTTGTTTAACAAGAACCATAATGTTCCTGACTAGCCACTGAAAATAAAATCACCTTTGAATTGAGGAACAACTTGATATCCTTTGAGTTTCCCCCTTTCAAAAGCATCTGAGAGTCCAGGGAGATCCGAGACATAATGAATCTTAAGGAGCGAGAGGATGCTGAGCTTGGATATGGGATAGACACCTTCCCTGGAAGCCCCACTCTGGGTTTCTGCAATTCAGGGCTGGCAGGAAGGGGGTTGGACTTTCCCATCTTGATCACTGCTTCCTTGGAATTCCAGTCTGTGATCCTTCCAGTCCACAATGCCGAGCCCTGGTTGGATGAGTGCTTGGAGTCTCTTCTGCAGCAGGACTTTGAAGGCACCATGGAACTCTCTGTCTTTAATGACGCCAGTAAGGTACCTGAGGGCTTCCTCTTGGGTGACAGCCCTGGGACTTGTGCACCGTTTCAGGGGAGGTGCATGACTGCAGTGTCGCACTTCCAGGATAAGTCTATGGCTATAATTGAACGATGGAGACCGAAGCTAGAGGGGGCTGGCATCCTTGTGGTCATCGGAGGTCATGATTCTCCTGCTCCCCGAGGCGGTGAGTGTGTTTAGTTTATCAAATGATGTCACAGTTCCTTCATTAAATGATGTCACAGTTAGCTTCATGTTGTTCAAATGCTGGCAAAAGGCATCCTGGTGATTGTCAGATGTGCTGCCTGTTAAGGGCAGCTAGACCTTAGTTTCTTGCTGGCCGTGGCTTGAGAGTTAGTGATCATCCCCTTGTGGTGGTATTAGGAGATGGGCCTGTTGAGAGACACCAGGAGCACCAGGTGGAGTCTCATGAGTGGGACCAGTCTTCATGGAGGCCAGGAAGTGCCCCTCTCAAAGGGCACCCCCAGAAGCAGGAAGCAGCCCTGAGCCCTGCCCCTCCGCTGGCTCCATGGAGCTCTGAGAAGTAAACCTCTCAGGTCTTGGCTGGTGGCTCTTTCTGCTTAGCACACAGGCCCTCCAGCCCAGGCACCCCTGACCTCTGTCCCAGTGGGCTTGCCTGTCCTGCACATCTCATGCACCAGCCATCACGCTATGGCTCTTGGGCCTGGCTCCTTGGTCAATAGTGTATCATATCTGTGCTTTCCTTCTGTGGGGGAAAATGACAGGCTATATTTGCTCACTCTGCTGCCAGTGGTGGACATTTGGGCTCTTGGCAACAGTGCTGGTATGAAGGTCGGTGTGCAAGTCTTTATGTGAGCACTGGTTCTCAAATCCTGTGTATGCCTCGGGGAGGAAGTGCTGGGTCATGTTGTAGTGCTGTATTGAACATGCTAAGGGACTACCAAACTGTTACCTGCAGTAGCTGCACTATTTCTTTCACATCCCCGCCAGTGTGCCAGTTTCTCCTTGTCCTCAGAAATGTTTGTTCTTTTGTGGTGTTGTTATCATCATCATAGCCATCCTGTTGTTGTTTTTTTCTTAAGAGAAAGAATCAATTTTTATTTATTCATCTGGTTTTTGTTTCTCCAACACTTAGTTATGAGTGTGGTGCTGGGGTTTGAACCCAGGTTCTCGCAAATGCCAGACAAGTACTCCAACCTCTGAGCCACCACTCCAGTCCTTGTCTTTTTATTGTTGAATGTAGGAGCTCTTGATATATTCTGTATACTAGAGCTTTATTAGATACATAATTTGCACACGTTTTCTCACATTCTTATGTTTTCTTTCTTTTTTTTTTTAAAGAAAGAGGAGACAGTGAGAGCAAGAGAGAGAGAAAGAGAGAAGCTATTTTTATTTAGTTTTTCAAGTAACCTTCATTACTCAGACACTTCATTGTGTACGTGGGTGCTGGGGTTTGAACTCACGTACTCGCACATGCCAGGCAAGCGCTGTAACCGCCAAGCCACTGCTCCAGCCCCTTATTTTTTCTTTCTTGTGATAGTTATCTTTTTTTTTAAATCAATTTTATTTTAGTTTTTCATGTGGCTTTTGTTGCTCCAACACTTCATTGTGTACGTGGTGCTGGGGTTCAAACCTGTGTCCTCGCACATGCCAGGCAAGCACTGCAACTGCTGAGCCACTGGTTCAGCCCTGATAGTTATCTTTTGATATACAAAAATTTATAATTTGATGAGATCTAATTTATCTGTTTCTTTTGTAACTTGTGCTTTTGGTGTCATATCTAAAATAGCATCATCAAATAAAAGTTGTGAAGATTTGCCCCTGTTCCCTTCAAAGAGCTTTGAGTTTCTAGCTCTTATAAGTAGGTCTTTGAGCCATTTAGAGTTTTATGAATGATAGGACATAGAGGTCCAACTTCATTTTTCTGTCTGTAGTCACTTGTTTGTTCCCACATCATTTGATTAAGAATCGACCTGCCTTTTAACCCCTATCAAGAACCGATTAATCATCATGTATGGGCTCATTTCTGAACTCTCAATTCTATTCCTTTAGTCTATTTCTCTGCCCTTATGCAGGACCACAGTTTGGATTGCCATAGCTTTGGGATAAGTTTTTGTGAATTGTTTCTGAATTTCCTATTTGGACTGGTTTTTGTTTTGTTTTGTTTTTTGGTACTGGAGATTGAACCCAGGGTTTCTTAGCCACTGAGCCACACTTTCAGCCCTTTTTTTTTTTATACTTTTTTTTTTTTAAAGAGAGAGGGACAGTGAGAGAGAGAGAACCAACTTTATTTAGTTTTTCATGTGACTTTTATTGCTCCAACACTATGTTGTGTACGTGGTGCTGGGGTTTGAACTCACGTCCTTGTGCATGCCAGGCAAGTACCTAGCTGCTGAGCCACTGCTCCAACCCATACTTTCAGCCCTTTTATTTTTTATTTTGAGACTGGGTCTTGCCAAGTTGCTTAGGGGCCTCACTAAATTGTTGAAATTGGCTTTGAACTCATGATCCTCCTGCCTCAGCCTCCCCAGCCCACTGGAATTACAGGCATGCCCCACCATGCCTGGTTTGGACTGTTCATTTTTAGTAGATAGATAAGCCAGTGATTTTTCTTAAGTATTGATCTTGTATCCTTTAACAAATTTATTACATGGTTTTCTTCTTTTTTGTGGATTTTTAGAATTTTCTGAGTTTAAGATCTTGTAATATGGGGCTGGAGCGTTTGCTCAGTGGTTATAGTGCCTGCCTGGCATGTGCAAGAACGTGGGTTCGAACCCCAGCACCATGTCCTCAATGAAGTGTCAGAGCAACGAAAGCCACATTAAAAACTAAATGAAATTGATTCCCTCTTTCTCACTCTCTCACTGTCTCCCACCCCTCTTTTTTTAAAAGAAGATATAATCTACAAAAAGATTTGGATTTTTTTCTCCCTTTCTGATTTGGATTTTATTATTTCCTTTTCTTATTTAATTGCTTTGGTTAAAGCTTCCAGTAGTGTTGGATAGAAGTGGTGAATGTGGGCCTCCTTGTTATAATTCTGATCTTAGGAAAAACTTCGTCTTTCACAGTTTATGGATGGGGGCTGGGGATCAAATGTGTTCTGCACTGTAACCGTCTTCCGGAGTTGAATGTGATGTTATCTCAGGGTTTACAAATGCCCTTCACAGAAAGGGGAAATTGTATTTTAGTTAGGGTTTTGTTTTTTGTTTTTTTAATCTTGCAGTGGGGCTGGATTTGTCAACGGCTTTTTCTGCTTTGTTTGTGATGATCAAGTAATTCCCCTGGTCTGTTGAGATGGTACATGGTGTTGGTAGGCTTTCTGTGCTGAACTGCTCTAGCATTTTGGGATAAGCCCCATTGGTTATGGCAGGTGATTTCTTAGTACATGGTTGATCCAGTCTCCTAGCATCTTGTTGGAGATCTTGGCGTACACATTTATAAGTAATATCAATGTGTAGTTTCCAGTTCTTGGAATATTTGTGTACCTTTGGTATCAGTGTCCTTCTAGTCTGTAGGAGAGCTCTTCCTATCTTTCTTGAAGGTTGGGAAGGGTCCATGTGCCTTCTCTGGTGGAGCTCACTGGTGAAGATGGCTGTCCTGGGCCCTCCTTTTTCTGGAGGTCCATTTGTTACAGTCTGCTCACGTTTCTGTTTCCTGCCGAGTTGGTGTTTGGTTGTGTTTCTAGGAGCCTGCCTCCTCACCTCATCTGGCGTGCAGGCAAGTGGTGTTTGCAGTGCCCTCTGGTGACTGCTCAGGCCAGCATGTGGACCCACTCTCTGATTTCCTAAGTCTGTCTCTTCTCTTTTTTTCCTATTGTTTGTCCCTTTTGTTGATCTCTTCAAAGAACCAGTCTTGTTTAGTTGATTCTGTTCTGTTGTCTCCACTCTGATTTTTATGATTTCCTTTCTCCTGCCATCTGCATTTAGCATGCTCTTGTTTTTCTCTGGCTTGTTAAGTGGTGAAGTTAGGCTGTACAGCTACCTCCAGCCACAGGCTCCTTTGAGCCCTGCCTCACTGGTGGAAGTTATGGTGTGCTGTGCTTGTCTACCTTGGCCTAGAGTACTTCCAATTACCTTGTGATTTCTTTGACCCATTGACTGTTTAACAGTGTGTTGTTTAGTTTTCCTTATTGTAAATGTTCCTGTTTTCCTTCTGATATTGATTTGGAGTTTCATTTTACTGTGGTCAGAGAAGGTGCTTCATGTTTTCAGTGTTTAAAAAAATGTGAGATTGTTTTCTGTCCTGTGTGTGTGGTCATCCTGGAGGTGACTCATGAGCACTGAGTGGATATTCTTCCTTGCTGTTGGGGGCAGCATGCAGCATGGTGCTGTCTCCTTTCAGATCTGTCCATCCGTCCTTAAGGTGGGATGTTGGGTTCTTGAGCCGCTGTGGTAGAACTGTCTTTGTCCCTTTAGGCCTGTCCATCTTCATTTCTCATATTTTGTGGCTGTCTTGTTAGATATGTAGTTTATAATTGTTGTATCTTCTTCACTGACCCTTGTGTCAGTATGTAATGTCCTTCTTTGTCTCACAATAACTTCTGACTTGAAATCTGTTTCGTCTATGAGCACCACCACCCCACCTCTCTCCCTCTCTCTCTTTTTAAGACAGAGAGAGAGAGAGAAAGAGAATCAGTTCCATTTATTTTTTCCACTCAGCTTTTGTTTCTCAAACACTTAGTTCATGTGGTGTCAGCTCCTCATGCATGCCAAGCAAGTGCTCCAACCACTGAGCCACCACTTGAGCCCCCCCACCTCTCTTTTTATTACTAACTGTATGGAATATCTTTATCCATCCTTTCACTTTCAGCTTATTTGTTCCTTTGAATCTAAAGTGAATCTCTTAAACACAGCATTTGGACAGGTCATTAAAAAACACTTCCTGACAGTCTTTATCTTTTAATTGGAGAGCTTCATCATTTACACATTAATGGATAAAATGCACTCTACATTAAGGAAGGAACTTTAATGTTTTGCTACTTGCTTTCTGTGTCTTACATCTCTTCTTCCTCCATCCTGTATTGCCACCCTTTTGTGTTTAATTGCTTATTTCTAGTGTGCCATTTTGATTATCTTCATTTCCTTTTCTGTGTAAGTTATCTTCTTAGTAGTCTCAGTGGGGATTATGATAACCTTAGCTCACAGTGACCCCAACTTGGAAGTCCACTGCTGCACTCCTTACAGTGTGGAATCCACCACAGCTCCTCCTGGCCTCGTTATTACCACCACATCTTGGTGGTGTGTCCATTGATATTAACGTATAAATTGTGCCTTCAACAAATGTTGTTTCTACAACACCTCTTCCTACAGTGTCTACTCATGTGCTATTGTTTATTTTTCTCTTTTCTATTTAAAAAATTTATGTTTCTTATTTACTCTGTGAGAGTTTCTTCTTCAGATAACTTCCCAGTGTCTGGAATATGGCTGATATTTAGACTTCCAACTTGTCTGAGAACATCTTTTTGAATTATGCTCATTTGACAGTTTGGCTGGGTATAAAATTCTGGGGGCAAAAAATCACTTCTCTTAGAATTTTGAAGGGGGCTGGAGCGGTGGATTGGTGGTTATGGCACTTACATGGCATGTGCAAGTATGTGGGTTTGAACTTCAGCATCATGTACACAATGAAGTGTCAGAGCAACAAAAGCCACATGAAAAACTAAAATAAAAACTTGATTCTCTCTCTCTCTCTCACTGTTCCTCTCTCTTTAAAAAAAAAAAAAGAATTTTAAAGGAATTGCTTCATTATCTTCCAGTATCGTGTTCTGATAAGAAATCTTATGTCTGTCTGGCTCATTATTTTATTTATTTTTTTATTAAGCAGTTGTTGTACAGTCATAAATGCATACAAAATATCAATATGATATGCATTTGATCCTAAACCATAGTTACCTCCATACTGCCCACACCCTAGTCTCTTGATTCTTCTATATTATGCTGCTATAGCAAATATAAATGTCTATGTATATATATAATGCGTATATCTATATCTATATCTATCTATCTATATACATACGATTGTAAATTTTCCAGAATGTTTTTTAAAAGAGAGAGAGGGACAGTGAGAGAGAGAGGGAGAGGGAGAATATCAATTTAATTTGGTTTCTCAAGTGGCTTTCATTGCTCCGACACTTTGTTGTGTACATGGTGCTTGGGTTCGAACTTGCATCCTTGCACATGCCAGGCAAGCACTATAACTACTGAGCTACCAGCTCTCTCTCTGCTCTTCCTTTTTCACAGGTAGTGCTCTGGTCTGGGTTATCAGGAGGTAGCTTTGTGTCCACCTTGCCCTACACAGGTGGTGGGGATTTGGCACTATGTGCCCTGAGGATTGTGAGCCCCCTGGTAGGCCGGGCAGATCGCCTCCTTGGTCATTGCCTCCTCTGCTCCTGGTCATTCTGTTGACTGGAAGCTGGCTAAGCGCTGGGTTTAATGTTGGAAAACAGACTGCTGCCTCGTATGAGCCCCCTTCAGAAGGTCCTGCTCTGGTTGGACCCTTTGAGAATGTGGGTGAGGGCCGGTGCATCCTCTGTGGTGCTGGAGTTTGCTGTGTGCCTCCCAGGACCAGGAGAGGACTAAGTAGGGGCCCTGCCCTTCCCTGCTTGCAGGAGAAAACAGGAGTGCCGTGGATAGCTGAGACACACATTTGGCAGGTGTCTCCTTGGGACCAACGGCTTGACTTGTCTGAACTTTGAATATTGGATTTATTATTTTGATCTCCACCCATCTGTTTTGCTTGTGTCATGTTTGGGTGGCATGGAGCCTGAAGCCATCTCGTCAGCCCGCTTTTCAGGAGACATGGGCTCTGACCCCTACAGCTCTATCAGTGGCCTTTTCCCCTGATCTACCCTGCCCTTGGCATCCGGGCTGAGCTTGCTGAGTGCTGATTCTGTATGCTATTCCTATTCAGAAGGCTTTTGTGGCTGCCCCTGCATGTGGGATGGAGGGGAGCCTTCAGCCTGCAGTCCACCCCTGCAGGTGCAGGTGCTCCCCAGAGGCCTGTCCTGTGCAGCTGTTTCTGCTCAGATTCTGGCAGCCTGAAGCCACACTTGGCCCTGCTGTAGCCTTTTCATCTCATGTGCCTCCTCTGCTGCTCTCTGCCGCCTTCTGGCACTGAACCCTGGTTATTGGTCAGCTCCTCACCACTGAGCATCTGTGAAGGCTCTCACCCAGAGTATGCCCTGCAACTAACACCAGATGAGTGCACATCACAAGCCCCAGGGCCCCCAGGCCATCCCTCCAGGTGACTACTCCTGTTCCTGCAGTCCAGGAGAGCCTGGCTGCTCAATGCTTCATGCATGTGCTGGTTGTTGGATCTGGTGCCCTGTGCTCAGCGTTGGACAGAGTGGCCACACTGCCACGTGCCGCCTTGGCTGTCCAGACTCACTGCTGGGCATCTCCAGTTGCCCAGCCTGAGTCTGGGCAGCACTCTGGGCTCTGAGGACAAACACCACTTGCCATGACTCAACCAGGTCTGTGTGGAGCTGTGCATGCTGCCATGAGAGCTGGTATGCAGGTGCTTGGGTATGGCTGGCCCTGGCAGCAGCCTCAGCTTGCCACGGGCACACAGCTCAGGGAGCGCCAGGCAGTGTGCAGCTGCTACATGCACATGCAGGGCCTGTTCCTTCGCCAAGCTCCTGGACTCCTCCCAGGGCTACTGCCCTTCGTATCTGCTTTGCTGGAGCCTTTGGGTGCCCATCTTCAACTCAATGTCACTATGTGTGGACGTCCTCACCCTCCTTCCAGAGCTGCTCCCAGCTTCGTTGGCATGTAAAGTCCAGAACCTTCATACTGTTGAAAACTAACTATTAAAGAGCTTTCTCTTCTTTTTCCCAACAGTTGGATATTCTAAAAATCAAGCAATCGCACAGAGCTCAGGGTCTTACCTTTGCTTTTTGGATTCAGTAAGTAACTTCCGTTTCGCTTATGACGCATGTGTGTATGTTGATTGGATAGTGACTGCACATTTCAGCTTGGCTCCTGAGGACATTTTTCTCTGTTTTGATCAGGCTTATAGTGAAGGTTGATGGGTTGTTGCTGCTTAATTGCCAGAGCACTTAGTGAGTTGATTAACCAAAAAGAGATCATGTAAACATGGGAAAGTGCAGCACACAGAGCAGTGCAAATGAAGGGAAGTCAGGCTGGCACAGTCCTGGTGGATAGGAGACTTGAGAGCTTTGGAAATCTGTAAGAAACTAGAGAATGCAGTGTTGGACAGAGACGCACATGCAAACACGCAGCAGCCAGTGAACTGCAGGGCTCAGGTCAAGCAAGTCAAAGTTGAATTATAAGAGCTTAAATGTTGATCAGGCATGATTTAAATTAGTGAGGTACTTTTAAAAACCAAATTAGCGATATGTGCCTGGACGTTCTGCTTGGGCTCTGGGCCCTGGCTCACCACTAGCATCCAGAGAGGATCTGCACAGCAGCACTTCTTCACTGTGGACACTTGGAGCAGAAACTGGATGTCGCACAGACAGGCGGCTGTCTGGAGCACTGGGCCACAGGCCAAGCAATGGTGGCAGATGAGCAGAAAGTGCCGGCACATGCAGGCTGGGCTTGCTTCTGGTCACAGCAAGGTGAGTGAGAGCCTCCCCACCTGGTTCCTGCTCCCTACTGCTCCAGTCTGCTCTTGCCCAGCTTCTGCCTCGGCCACTCACAGAAGAACTCACCTACTGTCGCCTGATTGCCCTTGGCACTAAGCAGCCTTCCAGCTGTGGGACCTGAGGTTTGGGGAGACGGTGCCCATATGGGGCCAGGTGAACCTCATCGAACAGCGCTGCCCCTGAAAGCCAGACCAGGCTTCCTCTGCAGGCTCTGGCTTTTTGTCCTGCTCTTAACTCAGACCCAGATGCCACATCTCTCCATGCCCTTCCATGTGGCCCAGCACTCACTATCAGGCAGTCCCAACAGCCTTCTCTTGGAGAGCACTCACCACACTTTCCACATTGGCAGTGCACTTCCAGCTGTGGGTCACGGTGGCTTTGGCCCCTGCTGGAGGCCAGGCTACCCCTTTTCTGGTCGGTGGGTCCCAATGGCCCTGGCTCCTGCTGAAGCACTCCCCAGGTGGAGGATGGGGACCCCATAGTCCAGGGCCTGGAGATTGGAAACTCTGATTCGAATCCTGGCCCTGCTCTTCCAGCAGGAAGCCCTTCCTGATTCGAATCCTGGCCTTGCTCCTCTGGGATGCCCTTCCTCATGTTGTTAGGGTGTCCACAGCAGCTGTTGCTGCCCTGAGGGTCTGTGCCTCCCTCTCCAGGGCTGCAGGTGTGTGCTGCTCCAGGGTGGTGGGCTGTGCTTGCTTGTGGCGCTCTGCACTCTTGAGGTTGAAGCCCAGGTGTCAGGCGTGTGGCAAAGTATGCGTGGAGGGGCCTCCAGCCCTTGTTCCTGTGTGGTCAGATGCTTGGCTACCAGCTCCCCTGGCACATGTGCTCACAGTTTGCCCGCCCTCCTCAGCCACCCCCTGGAATGTAGAGTCTGCACCCTGCCCAGCCCTGGGTGGGCCCTAATGGGTAGGGGTCTTGGAGGGACCATGAGTGCATGGTTTGGACTGCCATCCCTGCCTCCTGAAGCATCATAGTGCCTGCCAGCTGCCCGCAGAGTAGTCCAGGCTGACTGCTGTGGGCTGGGGAAGTACAGGGGCCTCATTCCCCTTGTCCCAGGCCCCTCTCTTCCAGGAGGGCCCTGTCCTCCACCTAGGAGGCACTCCTACCCCTGCAAATTTGCGTTTGAGTCCTCTCTTTCCTGAAGGGGGCAGTTCCGTGGGTGGTCTCCACCATTGCTGGATTGATGTTCATCCCTAGCAGGTCTGGGCACACAAAGTTCAGCCCATGCAGGACTGAGGGACTCTGGTGGCTGCAAGGGAATCTGCGCCTGGCTCTTCAAGGTCTTGTGTGCACGGTAGAATTTCCGCCGGTCTCAGAGGGGACCATTGTGAAAGCAGTCACAAAACAGCACCTCTGATGGAGCCAAGCTTGTATGGATGTTGTGCAGCTGCAGCAGCAGTGGGATCAGTGTGGCGGATGCCCCACTGAGCTGGGCACCCCTGCAGCCGGTGGTCTGTTGGTCTTTTCTCTCTGGATTCTACCAAGGAATGTGCTAGACGCCTGCAGTAATAGTGGAGGCCACAGCTGCTGGGAGAAGATGGTGTGGGGACCTGGCTGTTGTGGCCAGACCCAGGTGCAGCCCCTGCTTCTGGGACCACTTGGGGTTCTTGTCCAGGGGAACACTGGCCCTGCCCTGTGTTGCCCCCTCCCCCAGCAGCATGGCCTGTACCACTGCTTGCCAGATCAGGAGCTCTTCTTTCCAGCAGCAGGCTGTCTTGAGCTTTGTGTGAGGACAGCAGCTCCCACATTGGGGGCATCCCCATGCCATGCCCCCCATATCCCAGAGCAAGGGATCTGGCATTTTCTGCAGTGCTGTGGAAGAGCCAGTACTGGTCTTAAGAGGTGGTATTTCCCTTTGTGTTGAGTATACCGTTCTAGGAGCATGGCTAGGCTGGCAGCCGTGTGGCCTCAGCCAGTGCCAGCCAGTCTTAAGGGGTGATATTTCCCATTGTGTTGAGGATGCCATGGCAGGAGTGTGGCCAGGCTGGTGGCTGTGTAGCCTCAGCTGGAGACTGGCAGCACCAACAAACAGCCTCTTCAAAAAAAGGTTTAAAGGAACCGTCAAGCCAGGTGTGGTGGCTATGCCTGTTATCCCAGCGGCTCAGGAGGCTGAGGCAGGAGGACCATGATTTCAAGGTTCAACTGAATGGAATAGACTTGTGAGTTGTGGCACAAGATGAGCTAGTTCTGCACTGGTGTTCCAGCTGGGCTAGGCCAGTGCACAAGCCTCAGCCCAAGTGACCTAGCAGAGATTGAAGAAAAATGGGCAACCCCAGCAAGAGACTGCTGGCCAGGAGCAGGAGCTGGAGAGGAGGAGGGCACCTCCAGTGCCTCACATGAGCCCAGCAGCCAGTGGCCCCCCATCCTGATGTCACCTAGCTGGCCCAGCCACCGACTCCTCTCCTGAAAATGAAAGGCACCTGGACCCGATTGAAGGTAAACATGAGCAAGCCCCACAAAAAGTACATATGAAGCACACACCTGGACATCCTTGCCCTCCAGCTCCGAGGCCTGCGCACGGCTGTGCTGGAGAGGCCACATTAAGTCACTGAAGAACATGAACAGCAGGAGCCCTCAGCAGGGCCACCATGCCTCACCTTGGGTGTCCAGCTTCCCTGACAGCCCAGGTAAGCCATGTCCTGATGTGTGAAGTCTCAGGGAGGTGTATGCAGGGTGGCCTGGCTCCCGCCTGCATCCAATGGCTGGGAGTTCCTGTGTAGAAACAAATGATGTGGCTCTGCTCTGTTTGAGTGTCATGGAGCCCAGCACCCATGGTGCCCAGAGGTGCAGGTAGCTTTCTCCAGTGGCTCCCTCCACAGTCCTAACAGAGGACTCATGGACAGGACTTGGTAGCATCAGATTCTGGTTTGGGCTGGGGTTGGCAGGAACCTTTACCTCACCTCTGGACTTCGCTGTGAGGATGCTCAGTCTCAGCCAACATGCTGATTTTTCGGTAATGAGTGTGGTAAAGCCCCATCCTGTCCAGGTTCCTG
Source organism: Aplodontia rufa (assembly GCA_004027875.1). NCBI lineage: Eukaryota > Metazoa > Chordata > Mammalia > Rodentia > Aplodontiidae > Aplodontia > Aplodontia rufa. The sequence goes on along the minus strand of PVKS010002642.1, from coordinate 25,376 downwards.
TAGAGTGCCCTCCATGTTAATGGGGGGTTCACTGCATCCGGGCCTTTTGTGTGACGCTCGTGACGTTAAATGAAAGTGTCTTGAAAACAGGACATCATGGTTCACAAACAGTCCTCTTCCAATGAAGTGAGCAGCTGGCAGGACTCACTTCTCTGCAGGCTGTGGGGCAACAGGGCTGTGACAGGCCCAAGTGGCACGGATGTGGCTCCTTTGTGTTTGTTGTCTTGGGCACTGGGGACTCAACACAGGGCGCTTTACCATTGAGCAGCATTCCCTCCCTTTCCATCAGGGACATTTCCCTTTCCAATGACCGTCCTCTTTGCAGACTATGCACGGTTGGCTGAGAGAAGTCCCATTATCCCCTGAATTTTGGCTGACCAAACAGGGCAAGGGCCAAAATATTGCCTTTTTCCTTAACCCTTTAACTTCTTTAACTTTGATAATCTGATTTTGGTATTAAACATCCAGCAGGCCAATTTCACCAGTCTTAAAATGGGAGTACTGGGCTTTAATTTTAATATGTACAGTTTTATAGTTACCCCCTTTGTTTAATTAGGGTCAGTAACAGTGCTTGAAGTTAGTATTATATCTTATTTGCCCTGTAGGTGATGGTGTGTCTTGATTCAGGTTTTTCTGTTAGAAGTAGTACTCCTGCAAAATACTAATAGGCAACAGTTTTAGAGTTTTATAAGGAAAACACAACAAGGAATTAACAAGAGTAAATAAACTTAATTCTACTTGGAAACCAAAGGTGAGAGGCTGAGTACAAAGTTCTCATGTATTATTTTAGGAGACTCTCTGAATACACATTTTGCAAACAGTGTTAATGATCAGAAAAAGATTTAGAACAAGCCAGGCTTTCAAATGGCAGTGTGGACTTTCTATGTCAGATTCAGTATATAAAAGAAAGCACTTACTGGTTACCTTGCCTGTAAACCTACACAAACTTTTAATTGACAAACTTTTACATAAAATTTAGACAAAGCTTGAACACTTATTTGACCTTAAGAGAAACCTTAAATAATTTTAATTGATTGTGTCAATTACATTCAACTTGATCACATGCAGACTTTCCAGAAACAAAGCAATCTTAAACTTTTTATTATTTACCAACAATTTATATAAAAACACATTTAAAAGATATATAGATAAGCAAAAACTATTTAGATATTGACTGTCCTGCACTTACAGTTTTACTGAGAATCCCAGAAAAGTTTATAAGGGTCCTGCCTAGGTCCATCTCGACTTTTGACTGACAGCAAGATGACATCAGATTTTCAAGTCCTTACTATCATGGCAACTCTAAGTCACTTTGGCCAATGCTGACGGGTTCTAATAGGATTCTGGATAGGAGGGAATTGTCCTTATCCCCCTGAGGTTCAGGATCTGGTCTCAAAAGTTACCCTTCAGGGCAACTTGGGTACCTTCTATTAACAATATTTCCTTTGCAAATAACAGGTAGTTTGCTAGGAATGTGACATGGTGTATTCACTAAGATGAGGCAGGCTCCCCTGCAGATAAATTGTCTTTTGGAAAAGAAAACATGTGGGGTAAAGGAGTGGGCCCATTTGATAGAATTATTTTCTTATCCTAGTGTTCCCAACATTTACTTCTGTCTGTCCCCTAACATTGGGGGAAGTTGTCATAAGACAGAGAAAGGAAGGGAAAGGGGCCACTGACTCACTGGTAGATTGATGAGTAGGACTCTTGAGTTAGGAGTCCTTAGATCATGCTAAGAAGTTATTTTAGTCTGTTCTCTGAGGAGCTGCTGAGTGAGGCCCTCTATCCCAAGGTGAGAAGCCATGAAAGGAGATTGAAGTGGAGATGGAGCTTCCATGTGCAATCAGTTGGCTTTCAGCCATTTCTAGAGACCCTGCATTCACATCAGGGACTAGCCCTGGCCAGAGAATAAGAATGCTCCTAAGAAACCTCAGTTTTTCAATTGAAGGGATGACTGTGAAAGGAAACTGAAGCAAGATCAGATTAACATTCTCTCTGCTAAGGCAGAGAGCAATTGATAAGTCTCATTGCAGCAAAGCCTTTCCCCTGAGTGAGTCTGGCAGCCATGTGGCTGACAGGGTCCTGGTAGAGTTCATAAAATGGAGTAGAGAACTCCTGGAAGAAAAGTGATAGAGCAATTGTTCATTTTACTCACTCTTCCGAAGATCTCAGGTAAATCCCTGTAAATTTAACAGAGTGTGGCTGGGTGGGTTCTCTTTTGTAAATTGGAGGAATGAAATCCATGGACTCAGGGTCAGACAGAGCAATGTAACAGGATTTAGATTAATAGAAAGGAAGCAGAATTCCCAAAGAGGGAGGGGTCCCAAGAGAGGGATCCCATGAGGGAGTTGTCTTTGAAAAGAGGAAAGTGAAAATTGAGCAGTTTAGGCAGAGATAAGGTCTGGAGTAGAGGTATCAGGCCTGGAGTGGAGGCCTGGACATAGGAAACCTCAGACCAATTGTCTTTGCGGTGGAGAGCTTTTAAGATCTCTGAGAATTTGGGCTAGTGACTGTCATTGTCCAGCTTACATTGCGGCCAAGAAATGTTACAGAATAACACCAGTCTTTCAGGTTTGACTGTGTCTTGGAGACCCAGGGTCTGGATATGTTTGGGAAGACACCCCAAGGGGGTATCTCATGGAAGCTTTGGTGGGATCTGGCCCATGCTAGATAAGATGGATTAAGGAGGGCCCCCAAAGACTCTGGTGGCCCCCAGGAATCTGGAAGACTCGAAGGGAGTCACTCACCCAGTAGGTTATGGTTGGTAGTAGATGTGTTGTCCAGCAATGTGAATGGTTCTTACTGGAGCCATCAGAGGGAGAGGTAGTAGAGAGAGAGAGAGAAATAGAGAGGGAGGAAGAGGACGAGAGAGAGACCAACCCAGTGGAGGTGAAGGGAAGGCCCAGAGGATCCACCCTTGGTGGGAACTTTGAAACATCGTCCAGGTTCAGACCATTTGCCATTTTGTTTTAGGAAGTTAATAAGATTTGTTTTTTGGATCAAAGGTCCTGAATTCCGAATTCAGGCCATTGAGTAATGGAGAGGTGTGATGGAGGTGACAGGAGAAAACAAAGCATCCTCTGTTTGCTACTTGCCACCCCGCAGTGCAAGGAGCAGTGCACCTGGAAGGAGCACGTCCCCAACTCTGATCCCAAGGTGAGGACCCCCCCCCCGGGGGGGGGGTTATCTGGTGGAAGTTTCTAGCAGGCCGCCTTTGCGAGAGCCTTACCTCTCCTGAGTTGATTGACTGGTGTTGTGTGCAGGAACCAAATGGAGAATGGATCTGTGCTCTGGAGGTCTAGGAGAACATCAGAAGCAAAGACAAGAATGAGGTTTCCAGAGGACACCAATAAAGAACTCAGTAAAACTCTTGCTCCATTCGCGTAGCAATGAGGCTGCAAAAATCCCGCCCCAGGAGTGGGTTGATTTCAGGTTGCTTTTCCAGCCACCGTTTAGCTGTAGCGAACTTGGAGGGTGCTCTGAATCTCAAGCCTTGTATGAAAGGAAGTAAAGATGGATAGATGAAGAATAAAGTAGAAGTGGTGGGAAGAGAACGGGAGGGAGCCTAAGAGCCCTGCTTTCCCATCCCAGGTTTCGGCAACATTTATGTAAGAAAATAGATGAAAAAATGAAGGAAATAAAGAGAGGAAAGTGGCGGCTCAATAGTAATACAGGTTTATTCCAGAGAAACCTGCAGAGGGGGGAACCCAATGGAGGCTGGGCCCCCTCTGCTGCTTACAGACTGGGGTAGATATAGAGGGAATGAGCGGGGAGGGGGCCAAGGTGCAAATTTTCTGGTTAGACTGGGTTTCTCAGTAGGGTGGGGAGCCTCTGACAAGGGCCCGAGGCAATAGATTCCTATGAGGGCCGAGTCTGTAAATTTCCAAATAGTGACTGGGGGTTTTGCTGCCTGGCTGAGTGGCTCTGGTAATTTCCATATCCATCAGCACCCACCACCCTTCATCCTGGCTCCTTGGTGCACTGCTGACCTTGGGTGGATATGAGTTGACTGAAGTAGGTGCTGTAGAGAATTGGCCCCAGGTGGATTCTGATAGTGGCCTGCACCCCAGCAGAGGTGCCCTGGAAGCCCTGGTCTTCCTTGCTGGGCCTCTTCTGAGCATGTGCTGAGCCGGCTCTTCCAGCCTGCACAGTGCCACAGGGTCTCAGGGACCACATGCTTCCTGCAGGCACCTGCATCCCTCCACTCTGCCTCAGGCTACTCTTAGAATGGGCGAGACCTTGGTTTCCCGTGGGTTGTGCACAGCTGCCCTCCCTGAGGACCACATGGGTCCTGGTCAATGGGCGTCCTTCCGTGGCTGCATCCCTCTTCTTCCCGCTTGTCATGGTTCTGAACTTGAATTTGACACACAAGGACCAGTGAGGATCCTGGTCACTGGGCGTCCTCCTTTTGCCACCTCCCTCTTCTTGCTGCTTGTCATGGTTCTGACCTTGAATTTGACTCTTCCCACAGGATGATGTGATGGCGCCTGGGAGGGTGAGGCTGCAACATGAGGCTGCTGTCCAGCACCCAGCAAGTGTGAGTACCACCACCCACCCATCCTGTGCTGCCACCTGGACCAGGCTTTCCTGGGATGAGGGGAGTTGGCTCCAGTCAGACAGCCAGGCCAGAGGGGTTTCTGCCTCAGAGTATGGAGGTGTCTGCCTCTGCAGAGGAGCTGCTTGTGCTTTGGATAGCACTGGTCACTTAAAACCTGACAAAGGGGTTTGCAGTGCTGGGCAGAGAACCCAGGGCCTGGTGCACACTTGGCCGTTGCTCCACCACTGAGCCACATCCTCATGTGAAAGGGCAGGCTGAGCGTCCCCAGTTCCATCCCTCCCCGAAAGCCACATCCCAGCTGTCCTGGAGCTCCACATCCTCCTCCGGCAGAGCCAGCCCTTTGTCCTGTCCAGCCCGTCTCTAGTGATGGACGAGGGCACTGAGCCCCAGCTGGCCCTTCCCACAGCACAGAGGGTGGCAGGAGGGCACTTTCCCCAGAAATTCCAAGGAAGCCAAGTTGATGGTGGCCACTTGCTTTGGGATGCAGTGGTGCCCTCCTAGGACAGGCTGCTGCCTCCCTGTGGACAGGGGTCAGGCCACGTTTGATTCCATGTCCACCGGCGCAGACCAGTTTGGCCTTCCTGCTCCAAGTCTGCACCATGCTGGTCCCTGTGGTGCCAGGGGTGCAGCACCCCTGGACACATGCAAGGAGAGAGTCACTGGTGGGGCATCAGGCTCCTGAAAGGGCCCCTCTGAGGTAGCACTGGTCAGGGGCCGCCTACTCTTCGCCCAGCACAATGCCTACCCCTCCGGTCTTTGTGCCTGGGAAGCTCCCAGTGTCACACGCTTTGCTGCTCTGAAGAAATTCGGCACCTGTATCTTCTTTCCCACTTGCCAGCCCGGATCCATGGGTCTCAATGTTCACCTGGCAGTGGTGGCGGGCACATGCACCCAGGCCCTCAGGTCTCCCCTCCTGGAATGGCTAGTGCTTCACCCTCTGGCCCCAGGCTGGATGCCCAAGACTTGTCTTCCCTCCGCTGAGTTGCTCACGTTCCCACGTGCACACAGAGGTCACTGTGCAGCTGTTGAGCGTCCAGACCTTGGAAGAGCCAAGAGACCTGCAGGCCCTGAGTGGTTGCAGGAGGGCCTGGGACTTAGAAGCATGGTGTCCGTGTAATGCTATTTTCAAGGAGTCCTTTAGGGGGCTTTAAATTGATTTGTATGTTCTGGAAATCCGTTGGTTTCTTATTTTGAAGAAAAGGGGGCTGACCTGCCTCATGGCACCTGCCCCTGAGGGTCTGTGGCTGGTGACCCAGGCAGGGCACCATGCTGCTGGCTGCTCTGGGTCTCTGCAGTGTGGACACCAGGGGCAGCACAGCCTGCTCCATCTCTGACTCTAAGACCCAACTGTTCCCTGGAGGGCAGCAGATGCTGCTGCCCGGACACCCTAAGGTGTGTGCGTACTACATATCTGCCTGCGTGGACTCTGGACTCTCTGCTGTTTCCCCCCACATACACATTCCATATGTGAGCCTGTGCTCATCATGCAGGCTGCATCCACTTCCCCTAAGGGCCTCTCTGGTCCTTCTCCACTCTGGTCCTCAGCATTCGGTGGGCAGCGTGGGTGAGAGCACATTCTCACACCTGCAGGGTTCCTTGGGCCCACTTTGCTGTTCTCCCCTGTCACCCAAAAGCCCAAGCACAGGACAGACCACCCCTGGTCCCACACCGTGTAGTTGGGCACTTCCACATACCCAGCCTAGGCATCAGAAATGGTTTGAGTCAGCAAAGCTGTGAAAATGTGGGGTTCTGGTGACCCTGACACCAGAGAGGGAACACTGGCTGGCACTGAGCCTGTCATGCCATGATCATTCTGCAGCCTTAGTCCAAGGAAGTCACAAAGGCAGGTTGGGGCATCAGCTGCCCCAGACCTTCCAGCAGAGCTGTCAAAGAAGCTGGACCTTATCTGAGCCTCAGTACTTAGGTCCCAGGGGCAGGGAACTATAGGGTCACATGAGGGTAGGTGGCTGGACCCTGAGGGCTGTGGTCCCCACAGTGCCACAACACCAGCGTATGCTTCCAGTGGCTTGGACGCAGCTCAGAAACGAGAGTGCCCTGCAGCCACGTGCCACCGAGGCTGCTGCAGAGACCCTACAGTACCCACCATGCCCTCTTGCCAGGCGGCTTCTCCAAGGAGAGGGCAGCAAGTCCTTTGCTTCCAGCCAGCTTGGCAAGTTGACATCAGTATTGAAAGCAGTTCACACCCATAATTGCAGCCACTCAGGAGGCTGAGACAGGAGGGCCACATGTTTAAGCCCAGCCTGGGGAATTTAGAAGGAAAGACTGGGGGTGGAAGTCAGTGGTAGAGCAGCAGCCCTGGGCTGACATCAGCTTGAGGGGCCCTCACTAAAGGGTGGGCTCCACTGCCTCTGACGTGCCCAGTGCATCTCCCCAGCCAGAGGCAGGAGGAATGCTCTGCTTCTGCTGGGAGGCTCTGAAAACCTTGAAGCTGGCGTCCAAGTGTGATCCTGATGTCCATGTAGGATCAGCTTCTGTCCAGACCTCTTTCTACCTGGAAGATCTGGGCCCTTTCCTCCACCATGGTGGACCCTGAGTTTACCTAGATTGCAGGTGCTGGGGGCTGGGCAGAGGTGAGAAGTCAAAGGACCAGGAGCTGAGCAGGGCTGAGGGCAAGAGAAGATGTGAGAAGTCCAGAGTCCACCTGGTGCCACCCAGAATATGGAGAAGGAGGGGGTATCAGGGCCGCAACAGGTGTTCTGAGATGGGTGATGCCCCCAGCAAGGAGCCACCAGGCAAGTGAGCCAGGGTGTGGTGGGCACAGGTAGTCTGAGTCTGTTAAAGGGGGAATGATTCAAGTGACGTGGCTGCCGGCCAAGGGCAGCATTAGCTGCAACCCTCTTCAGCACTGTCCCTGGGGGATCCATCCCTCAGTGGGAGCAGGTGGCCCCTGCCCTTAAGGAGTCCTTAAACTCCTGCTGGTTTCTGTGTGGCATGGGTGTTACAGCCATGTGAGCTGCACTCAGCCTGAGTGTCCAGCAGCTGCTTCTGCACCTTTATCTGAGTTTTGTTGCTGTTTTCCCCAGATCATAGGGTGCCAAGTGAGGAGAGAACCCCCGGACTCCACTGAGAGATACACTCGCTGGGTCAACCAGCTGGCGCCCCATCAGCTTCTGACACAGGTGAGGGCATGTTGGTCTTGGTGCGGACTGCCTCTGGGCCACTTCCTGGGCCTGCCTGCTGTGTTTCATCAGGGTGTGTAGCCTTGTGTCTACCTTCTGTCCACACACTGGTGACTGGGCAGCAACCAGGTGCAACAGCCCTGCTGAGATATGGCAGCTCAGGCCAAAACAGGTTCCCACCTAGGACACTGATCAGGGTCTGCTCTGTGCTGTCAACCCAAGCAGGCATTGCAGTCTCCACAGAGTGTCCCCAACGTGTTCCCTGGAACTAGATGGACATATAGCACCAGATAGCAGGGTGGCTTCAGCAGTGGGCAGGTGGGTGTGGTGCTGGGGAGAGGGTGGACATGGTGCTGGATGGCAGGTGGATGTGGTGACTGGTAAAGGGTGGCTGTGGTCCTGGGTGGAAGGTGGATGTGCCAGATGGAGGATGGACACGGTTGTGTGACATGAGATGGGTTGACCAGTAACCGCTTGTCTTGGGTCCGAGCAGTACCATTTGAATGATTGGTGGACATTGTTGGATTGGTGCTTTTGCCATTCTCTGTGGGTCCCTTGGCCACCCACCATGGTGGACAGAGACTTGGCAGTAGTCAAGACAGGTATCTGCCCCAGGGTCCCACTCACTGGAGGACTGTTCCTCCTCTGGCCCCACCCCTGGAGGCACCAGGCCCCACCCCTAGAGGACTGTGCCCCCACCCCTAGAGGACTGTGGCTCAGCCCCCTGGGCCCTGACTCTGTCCCTTGAGAGACTGGCCCCACCCCTGGAAGGAAGTGTTCTCACTCACTGAAGGACTGTGGCTCTGACCCCTGAGTTCTAACCCCGCCCCTTGATAACCTGGCTACACCCCTGGAGGGCTGGCTCTGCCCCCTGAACCCTGGCCCCGCCCCTGGAGGGAAGTGTTCCTGCTCATTGGAAGACTGTTGCTCCACCACCTCTCCGTGCCCCTACCCCTGAAGGCACCAGGCCCTGCCCTAGGAGTGAGGCTCCACCTCTAGTCCTAACCCCACCCCTTGATGGACTGACTCCACCCCTGGAGGACTGGCTCCTTGAGCCCTGGCCCTGACCCTGGAGGAAGGCCTTCCTGCCACCAGCTGTGAAGAGCCACAGCAGCATCGTGCCCCGCAACCACAGGCAAACATGGGTGCACACTGGGTGGCAAGTCTGCCCACAGGGCTCCTGGTGGCTGCGGAAGACACTTAGCTGGTCGCCGGTGGGGCAGGGGACTGGCAGCTTTGGGGACACCACACTTAAGGTTTCCTAGCCCCTTACTGGTTATTTTAGACCTCATCAAAGGAAAGAATCTGCGGTGTCTGCTGGTCCTCACACCCCACCAACTCTCTAGCCCGCGGCCTCCTGGGGCCACAGAGCCAAGCCTGGAGCCATGCACCTGGGTGACCCTGCCCACTTCTCCACCAGAGGCTCCTGAGGCTGAGCACCCAGGATGCAGACCCCTGTGGTACCCAAGGGTCTTCAGGTATCACCACTGTTCACTTGAGATGGGATCCAAAATGTGCACAAATTCTGTGATCGCCTCATGGCTCCTAGCTCTTGCCATCAATAGGTCTATAGGTCCTTGCTTCTTCTTTGAGTTTTCATTATTTTTTATTATAGAAATTTGCAAAATTGTATAAAAGAAAAATTTAGAAAACAAAATGTCTTGCTTGTTGCAGCCTTTAAGGCCACTTGTGGACCTCATGTTATCTGCACCCCAGCTCCAAGATCATCTCCTTATCTCTGAAAGAGATGGACTTGAAAACACTCCCCATCATACCTAAGAAGTCAGTAATGACTCTGTAAATCACCTGGTATCCACAGAGTTTACGTTTTTCCAGTTCTGTGGAGTTTTCTTTCCTCCTCTCCTTCTTCTTCCTCTTCCTTTTTCTTTACAGCTTGCTAGTTAGCTTTGGTCTCCAAAAGTCTGTATGTTGCAGTTGTTGGCAGCTGTGTAGATTCTGCCTACACCATTTCCCTGAGCCATTTTGCTGAAGGTGTTGGCGATTTGGCTACCAGTGCTGTTGACAGGGAGACTCACTGGTCACATCTCCCAGGCCTCATTTAACACATGCCTCTATCCCTGGGCTTCCTGTGGGTTGGAACTGTGATCTGGAGACTTCAGGAGGTTTGCAGCAGTTCATTTGTCTCCTGCATGTTTTAAGACAGCTTTATTGTGCATACCTTATGTATAATATTCCAGATGTAGAGCTTGGCTTTAATTGTATACCCCAAACCCCTACTACTGCTTGCTTCCCATGTCTGCCCAGTACCAAGTGACCACAGACCCACTTTCTGACTATTCACTGAGTCTTCAGGGCTTTATACAAAGGGATCCCAGGCATGGCTGCTTCCCTCTGGCCACCCACTCTGCACCTTCCCATAAGGTCTGTTAGTACCCTGTGCTCGCAGGGCAGCTGCCCATGTTGCTGAGTGGTGCCCATCTGCTGTGGGTGGACACCTGAACCACCTCAGAGCTGTAGTGCACACTTGTGTGCAAGTCTTCATGGGGTGCGCACGTGTGTGGGCCACACTCTAGGGTAAGGCCCAGGCATGGGGATGCCCATTTACATGCAAGGAGCAGGCTTTGCTCTTCTACAGGGCCTCTCTGGCTCCACCACACCTCTGCTGAGCCCAGGCCTGGTCCATCCTTTTCATTTCCTCTATTCTAACCTGAATGTGGTGGCCTCTGGTTTTCGTTTTCATTTCTGTGATCACCAATAACCTGGACTTTTTAATATCCAGATTTTTTTGCTAAAGTATTCAAATCTTTTACCCATTTTTTATTGTTTGTTTGCATTTCTAATGTTGAATTTTGAGAGTTGTCTGTGTATTCAGAATGCAACTCCTTTATGAAAGACTTTGCGAGTGTTTTTCTGAGTCTGCGTTCTGTTACACTGATTTCTGATGACATCTGACTTGTCAGCACTGCTTCCTGGCTTGTGCTTTTGATGTTGTACTTCAGAAAGCTTTGGCTGGTAAAGCTCACGAAGGACCTGTTGTTTTCCTTCTGAAGTTGTATAAGTTTAGGCTCTACATGTGGGTCTCTGAGCCTTTCCTTAGTAATTGGTTCTGTGGCGAGTTGTCTTCCTCACTCAGGTTCCACGACACAACTCCATGCCCTAGGCCAGCAGCATCCCCAGGGCTGCTTCTGCTGGGCTTTTCTTGACTGTGTCCTGGTGTGGCAGGGGGGATACATGGATCTGGTTAGGAGAGTCAGGAACCAGGGCATGTGGCTGAATCTCAGAGCCCCAGATGCAGCCTGGCCTGCTGGGAGCTGGCCCTGCCCACGCATGGCTTTGGTAACTAGTGGGTGTGTTGGTGTCTCCAGACTCCATGTGCACCCCGTGGACTTTCTCCCCTTACAAACTGCTTTGCTTACCCTAGCTTCTGAATTCGTGAAGCCACCTCACTCTTCTTTATGATTCTTCTGATTGTTTAGGTCCTTGGGACTTATATACAAAATTCAGAATTGGCTCATTTCTAAAAAACAAAAAAATCTATTGGACCCTTATTTACACTATATGTGAAAATTAACTCAAAATGGTTCAGGGACCACAATGTAACCACTAAGACTCCATCTTCAAAGGGTGCTGAGGAGAAGTCCAGGGCTCGGTTACCCTGATTCCTTGGTTACAACCACAGCGCACAGGAGAGGGAGAATGCAACTGCGTTAGACCATGTCAGAGCCAGAAGCTGTGTGCACACTCGCCAGGGCAGCAGGCAGCCCGCCAGAGGGAGAGAACGTGACAGTCATGTCTGAGAGGGCGGCAGGCAGCCCACGAAAGGTGGAGAACGCGGCAGTCACGTCTGAGAGGCCTAGGGAGCTCCTTCTACTCTACAGCAGAAATAAGCGGTTTCAAGGGCAGGTAGGGGCTGCAGCGGGGACTCAGCTGTAGAGCACTTCCCTGGCGTGGGCAAGGATCTGGGTTCAAACCTCAGCACCACTTACACAACTATGTGTCGGAGCAACAGAGGCCAGATGAAAGAATAAATGAAAGTGATTCTCTCTCTCTCCCTCTCTTAAAAAAATAAAATAAAATAAAAAAGAGCAAATAGACTAGAGTAGATGGTTCTCCTAAGAAGATTCACCACCCAGCACCTGAATGGTGCTCTGCGTGGCCACACCTCAGGGTAAATGCATCCCCCAGTGAGGCCCCATGCACCCCATGGAGGCCCACTGCAGCCAGACAGCACAGAGCAGGAGTTGGCAAAGATGAGGAAGCACGAGGCCCTCATACCCTGTTGGAGGGAGTGCAGAGTAGTGCAGCTGCTATGGCAGCCAGGATGTAGGTTCTCAGAAGAGGAAGGCTTACCATGGGATCCAGAGGTCCCTCCTGGGCCTGTGCCCTCAAGAAATGCAGGGACCATGAAGAGATCCTCACGTGGATGTGTTCACAGCAGCTAAGAGACGGAGGCCCCCGTGGCAGCAGCACATGGAGGAGTGGAGGGCAGAGGCTCCCGTGGCCAGCAGCGTGTGGAGGAGTAGAGGGCGGACATCCCCATTAGCAGCAGAGCATGGAGTAGAGGAGGGCAGGCTGTGTCCATGCCGTATGACCGTGCTTCTCAATCACTACGACAGAATGCTTGAGGCTGAGAGGTTTATTGAGCTCCCAGTTCTGTAGACTGAGGCTGAGCCACTTGGCACCAGCCATGGTCCAAGGACCACTGAGGGCCAAGCTGCATGGCACTGGCTCTGGTGGTGCACATCAGGGAGACAGAAACGTCCAGGTAGGAGGCCAGAGAGTGGGGAGGGTCAGACCTGCTGTCCCAGACCACTGGTGAGAACTGAGTAGTCCAATGAGAACTCTGCAGCCCCTCCAAGGACAGCGCCTCCCAGCACTGCCGTACTGACCACACCTCCAGCACAGGGCCAGGCCTTGCAGGGAGGGAAAGAAGTGCTCCTACACGCTCCAACACGCCTGAGCCCCTGGATGCTGTGTCACGGGAAGCCCTGTGAGCTCCTGTGGTGGCTGCCATCATCCACAGACAGCTCCCCTGCACTTGCGGAGTGTGGTCAGGCTCCAGACTGCAGGGTGAGCACCAGGGGGTGTGGGCCCAGCCCCAGGTCATCTCTAACCCCTGAGGGAATAACATGCTGCTTTCAGGAGCTGATTATCATGCCAAGGTTCCAGTTTCACTGCAGATCACAGCATATATATATATATATATATATATATATATAAACAGTCTGGACCAGTGGCTCAGCAGTTACGGCACTTGCCTGGCATGAACAAGTACGTGAGTTCAAATCCTAACACCACATACACAACGAAGTCTTGGAGCATCAAAAGCCACATGAAAAACTAAATAAAATTGATTCTCTCTCTCTCTCTCTCTCTCTCTCTCTCTCTCACTATCCCTCTTTCTTAAAAAACAAACAAGAAAACATTTTGCTGGGTGGTGGGATTGCAGCATCCCCCTCACAGTGTGGGCATGGACTCCCACTTCACAGAGTTTCTGTTCTTCTGATGCCCAGCGGACAGAGGCTGGGATCCTGCAGCAGGGAGGTGCGTTGGGGTCCTGCAGCAGGGATGGGGGCTGGAGTCCTGCAGCTGGACGTCCAGGAGGAGGGTGCTGGCCATGCTGCCCTCTCAGTCCTGCAGCTGGATGTCAGGAGGAGGGTGCCAGCTTTGCTGCCAGGGGAGCTGGAAGGAGGTCTGGGGTCCTGCAGCTGGACATCAAAGAGGAAGGTGCTAGCCATGCTCCCCTCTCAGTCCTGCAGCTGTAGGTCCAGGAGCAGGGTGCTGGCCTTGCTTCTTCCTGAGACCTCTGCTCTGCTTGTAGATGGCACCTTCTCCCTGTGTTCTCACTTGGCCTTGGTGCATGTGCTCTGCAGTCTCTTCTTGTAAGGATGCCAGTCCTGTGGTCTGGGGTCATGGCCATGCTTATGACCTCAATGAGCCATGGTCACCTCCTAAGGACCTCATCTCCGTAGGAGGTTCAGGCTTCAGCCAGCATATGGATTTGGGGACATGATTCTGTCCACAGCCCTGGCACCCCTTCCTGCCCTGTGCCCCTTGCATCTCTGGGGGCCTGGTGGCAGGTGCAAAAACAGCAGCATTCCTGGGTGCCTTTCCCTGTTACTGACCACTGTATGACCACAGCATAGTCACCAAGCCCAGAAACCCTACTGCACCACACTAGCAACTGCAGAACCCCTGCCATGGGGACTAGGGTGCCAGATGTCAATGGTCCATAGCCCACCCTCTGTCTGGACTGCTCCAGTTAAGAAGGACACCTTCATCTCTCAGCTCTTGAAGGGCAGCCCGAGATCCAGGCCTTCTGGTCCACACGCAGTGAGGGGTAGAGGGCCCTCGTCCACCCACCAGGGCTCCACCTTCTGTCCCCTCCCATTGGGCATCATTTGATACCTCACCTGGGGTCACACAAACAGTCACTCTGGCTCCTGCAGGACTGTCTGCTCCCTACTCCATGTGCACATGGGGTCCACCCATGCTCTGTGTCACATCCAATCCTTCTCATTGCCAAAGGCCGATCGGTCCTGTGAGCCATGGTTAGCTTGCTCCCTCCCACCAGCCTCCCACCCTCCCATCCAGCATCCAGCATCTCTGCAGGGGCTCTTGCCATCCGTATGCCCTTGTCACAGTGTTCTAAATTGGATTCTTTTTGTTTTCTTACAGTTGAGTCTGAGAGTTTCCTTTCTAGCATCAACCCTTCATCCAAAGTGGAATTTACAAGTGCCTTCTACTAATTAATCTGCAATCTCTTTTCATCCACTTGACAGTCTTAGAAGAGCAAGGTCTTGATGGAGTCCATTGGGGAGATTTTCAAGATAGGTTGTGCATGGCTGTAGCCTCTTGCTGTACCCCACCTGACTCTCAGTTATGAAGGGTTTTTCTGTTTTGTCCTAATCGATTTGCAGCTGTGTGCTCTTAAGTTGTGCCCTGCTTGGTTCTGGTTGGTGTAGCATGGGGCATGAGGGCTGGCTGTTGTCTGCTACTTTGTTAAAATGTTGCCAGCCCCTCTGCTGGCCCTCCCTGTGTGGTCTTCCTGGCGCTGTGCCCTTGGCTGACTGTCCTGAGGATCAGTGGGACTCCTCCAGCTGTTTTTGATTGTCCTAGTGCCTTTCCATGTGACCCTCATCTCCCGCTTTCCTCCATCCACAAGGATCCCACTTGGGTTGACACGAAGAGCAGACCCTGTCAGTGGGCTCAGGGGTTGATGCCAAAGAGCGGACCTGGTCAGTGGGCTTGGAGGTTGACACGAGGGGTGGACCTGGATGGTTGGCTCAGGGGTTGAGGCAAGGAGCAGACCCAATTGGTGAGCTCAGGGGTTGAGGTAAGGAGTGGACCCAGCTGGTCAGCTCAGGGGCCACATCTCTGCATCTTCTTGGCTTCTTTCGCTGCATGTCTTAGTGTATGAATCCTGTTCATTTGTCAGATTCACATCTAAGCCCCTCAGCATCTTGGTGCATTCTCTAAGACAACTGTGCTTAAGGCATTTCCATTGTTCACTGCCAGTGTGAGATGTTCCTGGGGCTTACAGGGCTTCGTGCTCTGAGGCTCCCCTGAGCTGGTGAGGCAGAGCCATGGAGGCCTCTGGCTTTCCAGGAATGGGTCCACTCCGTCCCAGGTTTGTGAGCGTCTGCTGGGGGCATGGGGCCTGGGGGTGCCCTCTCCTGCCCGAGGCCTCAGTGCCTTTCTCTGCATGCCTTTGGTTTCCTTTGGATCTGCTGGGTTTCGTGGCAGAAGCCAGCCTTGTCCTGCGGTGCTCCTTTCTACGCCATGAACTCTCCTTCAGCTGGATCCTCCCAGCTCCCTCCAGGCATCCTCTGGTCCACCTGGGAAGAGGGTCCTGGGAGCCCTGAGTTCCTGTGAGGTGAATTGACATGTCACAGTCCAGCCCAAGTTTCACGAGGAACAATGCAGAGAAGCTCCCTGGGTAGAGGCGTGGGCCTGCAGATACCAAGGGCCACATGGGGCATCCAGCCTGGAGACCCTGAGGCCCGAGCTTTGGCCACATCTGAGGGGAGCTCAGAGGAGCTAGAGGCAGGGCAGCCACGACTTCCCTGTGACAGCGCGGCTCCAGCAGACGCAGGGCATGGGTTTCAGAGCGCCTCAAAAGTGTCCTAAAGGTGGATTGTCCTGCGCTGACCGGAGTCTCAGCCCCACAGAGCTGCAATGAGGATCTATGTAGGTGTCACCCAAAGGCCATATGTAGTGACATCTTTGTCCACCACACATCCTCACCTTGGTGCTGCACCTCTCCACTACCCTGCAGCCCTGGGGACAAGTGACCACAGGCTGATACCACAAGTGGTTCCTCTCAGGAGTTTGTCACAGACAGGAAGCTAACATATTAGGACCATTCACAAAGGGACTCAGAATGCTCATTTTCTGCCCAAAAACTTATTGGAAGGCACCCACCAATCTGGAAGCAAATTAAGGCAGAAAAGTCCATGTTTTGTTGATGGGAGAGGCTAGCCGCCTAGTGGAGACTGGAAGAGGAAAGACCATGTGTGATGTGTGTATCTGGAGGCAGAATGGACACTCTAGGTACCAAGAGTGCAGGCTCGTCTTCTAAATTGTGGAGCCACTCGGCTGGGAGCAGGGCAATCACTGTCCTGCATGTCAGTGGCCACAGAGCCAGCAGCTGCTGAGGTCTCGTGCAGCCTCCACTGGCCTGCACAGCAGGGAGGGGCCCAGGACTGGAGCCCCTGTCACGCAGCTACGTGCAGCACTTCCAGTGTGGGAATGTTGCCCTTCTGGGCCACTTGTCACTGGGTGACTGGCCTGTCCTCCACCACGCATTGCCATGTCGCCTGGCCATGTCCCTGTTCTTTCTAAGGCAGAGGGGTGGCCTTCCACACTCTGGGCTTACTCCCCATTAGCAGGCGGTAGCTGAGTGTGGGCACGCCACCACATTTCGACACACACTGGGCAGTGCTCAGGTCAGGGGGGCTGGCGGTGGCCACCTCAGGTGCTCACTGCTCTTATGGGGAGCTCAGAGCCTCCCCGTACCCTGGCCTCCAGAGAGCCTGCATTCTTATCCTTCAAGTCCACCCACGCTTGCAGGACACAACCCCGGCCTTTCTGCAGGTCACCGCATTGTTCTTGTCACCCATCCACTGGAGGATACTGGGCAGAGCTACCTTCCCCAAGTGGGCCCCACCTCTGGGCTTTGAGCCAAGTCTTAGCTTAGGACCCACTGCCTGTATACCCTCTCTTGCCCCTTGCCCCAGGGCTGCTCTCCACCTTGTGCCTAAGTCCCCTTTCTGGCCAGGTGAGATGGGTGCAGTGGCTCTGGTGCTTACTTCCTGACCACTAGTATGGTCCGGCAGCTTGCAGGTCCTGTGTGTGTCCTCTGAGAAGTGCCTGTGCAGGTCCCACACATGCTTCCACACTGGGCTTCTGAGCCATGGGAAGTTCTCTCTGGTCTGCGGTTGCCCTCACTGGTGGTGGTTTCCAGCCCAGCAGAAGCTGTTTGGTTTGACGCACTCCAGTCTGTTGATTCTTGCTCTTGTTTCCTGGGATTCAGCGTCTGTTCCCAGATCCCTACTCAAACCAACACCCTGATGCATCTCACCTGTGTGCCTGCAGGGGCTCCATGGTCCTGTCCATGTTCACGTCTCTGAGCCGCTTTGCATCCACTTCCCAGGTCCACTCAGCATGTGGGTGTCTGGCTCTTCCAGCACCTTTGCTGAGAGCCTTCCCTTTCCCTCTGCGCTCTTGTCACCTTCCCTGGAGCTCAGCGGGCAGCAGACACATGGGTCTATTTCTGGGTCTCTGTCTCGCTCCACAGTCTGCACACACAGTGCTCAGGCTGTCTGAGCGGAGGCTGTGTGTGTTCCAAGGTCACTTGTCATGATGCCTCAGCTCCGTTCTATGACACTTGCAGGTCATGTGTGGCTCCATATAGATTTGGGAACTGTTGTTCCCTATTCCTATGAAGAACATGATTAGTGCTCTAATTAGAATAATGTTGGATCTATAGGTCATGTAGGGTAGCAGGGACACTTCAGCAAGATTAGTTCTGACCAATGAACAGGAAGTCTCTCGATTTCTCTGTGTTCCAAGTTTCCAAGTTCTTCACCAGTGTCCTGAATTTTCATCATGAAGACAACCTTTCACACCCTTGGTTAAATTTACCCCTGGGTGTGTGCCATACAGCTGCTTTGAACAGAATTGATTTCCTATTTCTTTCTCAGCAATTCCATCATTGGTGTCCAAGGAAACTGTTGATGTGGGGTGTGCACCCACAGCCTACCTCCCTGGTATCAAAGGAAGGTATTGATATAGGGTGAGGGTATGTACCCCATGGCCTCCGTCCCTGGTGTCCAGGGAAGCTGTTGATGTGGGGTATGGGTTTGCACCTGTGTCTTCCCTCCCTGGTGTCAACGGAAGCTGTTGATATGGGGTGTGGGTCCGCACCCCATGATCTCCCTCTCTAGTGTCCAAGGAAACTTGATGTGGGGTGTGGGTCTGCACCCGTGGCCTCCCTCCCTAGTGTCCAGAGAAACGGTCGATGTGGGGTGTAGGTCTGCACCTGTGGCCTTCCCTGGTGTCCAGGGAAGCAGTTGATAGGGGTGAGGGTCTGCCCTCTGTGGCCTTCCCCCGTGGTGTCCAGGGAAGCTGTTGGTGTGGTGTGTGGATCTGCACCCCACAGCCTCTCTGAGTTCTTTGTTGGCTCTGATGTCTTGGAGCTTGGGTGGAGCCCTTAGGCCTCTGCAAAGGAAGCACATGTGTGCAGACAGCACCGTGGCCTGTGGCTTTCTGGTGACGTGCTGTGGTGCAGCATCTTCTCCTCACCCACTGGCATGCAGCTGTTGAGTCATGAAGGGTCTTGTCACCAGGATGCTGGGCTCTGAGTTGACTCAGGTGTGGGGACAAATGTTGGATCATAGTGTCTGCTCCTTGTGCTGGGACTATTTAAGGACTTTGCGTCTGTGCTGTCAGGGTTGGTGGTTGGTGGTTTTCTTTCTTTGTGAGGTTTTTGGTTTGGGGCAGGGCAACATGGGCCTTATGGACTGAGTGTGGAAGGTCCCTCCGTTTTAGTACTTGAGCATGGTGTGAAAGACAGCAGCAACAGCTCTTCTCAAGCCTGGCCAGGTGCAGCAGTGAAGCCTCTGGTATCCAGGGTGACAGGCATGGCCAGCAGCCCCTGGTGCTGGATGTCAGCTGTGCACGTTTTCGTGCCCATGGTTCAGTTTCTGCAGGTTGTAGGTGTCCATCTTTCCTGATTTCATTTGAGTTTTCACTCTTCTTCCTTGGTGTGTCTATCTGAAGATTTATCCTTTTTTCAATCAATTGTATCATTTCAAAAAGTCAACCCTTGTCTCACTTCTTCTTTTTTTTTTTTTTGGTATTTTTGTGTGATCTCCATTTGTTTTCTTCCTTCTACTAATTTGGGGTTTTGTTTGTTCTTGCTTTTCTAGCTTTTTGAGTTGTATTGGTGGGTTGTTTGCCTGAGCACGTTCTTTCCTGATGCAGGTATTCAGTGTGAATGCCCTCCTTCTGGTTTTCCTGTATGTCTGGGTTGGGTCACTGGGTTTCCATGTTCATCACTTTCCACAATTTAGACTCCCCTGTGACTTCCTCTCTGAGTGTCACCCCATGGTGTCCAGCTCCTTCTGTCCATGTGATCCTGAGGTGCCTCCTCTTGGTCACTCGTTCCAGCCATCATGGTTAGTAAAAAGCAGGTGGGGTCTCCGCCTTCACTGCTGAGTCTCATGCTGGGGCCCAGCGTGTCATCAGCCCTACAGAGTTCCAGTGCTGACGAGATAGTGAGTCCTGCGGCTATAGGTGCTGCACTGACTGTCCACTGGGCCCACTTTCTCTGTAGTGTGCATCAACTCCAGAGTGTCCACCTGGATTTCTTGCCTAGATGACTCTCCAGCAACCAGAGTGGGGTGAGGATGTCATGTTAGAGTCTCTCTCTAATAAGAGCTGCCTCCCAGGTCACAGGAGGAAGGACAGGGCCTTGGATCCAGCTTGTGGGTTCTGGAGTGGGTGGGGTCTTAAGATGCCCCATGCTATAAGGGGACCCGCACTGGGTGCTGGGCTCCTCCTCATGGCTGGTGTGGTTGCCCACAGCTCCCAACCTAGGACCAAGGACAGTGAGGAACACAGGACTTTCCAGCAGCAAACACCCCAGAGTCCATGGTGTGAGTACAAAGCCTGCTTACACACCCAACGCTGTCCCTAGCCCAGGGTTCCCTATCCACCAGGCCCAGGCTCTGTAGGATCAGGGTCATACCCACTGTGAGATCTGGGGTAAGGGTCACCCCCACTGTGAGGCCTGGGGTCAGGGTCATCCCCACTATTATTAGGCCTGGGGTCAATGCATCCCCCCTCCACCGTGAGACCTGTGGTCAGGGTCAGCCACCCTGTGAGACTTAAGGTCAGGGTCAGCTCCACTGTGTGACCTGGGGTCAGGGTCAGCCCCCCTGTGAGACTTAAGGTCAGGGTCAGCTCCACTGTGTGACATGGGGTCAGGGTCAGCCCCCCTATGAGTCCTAGAGTCAGGATCAGCCCCACTGTGAGTCCTGGAGTCTAGGTCACTCCTACTGTGAGGCCTATGGTCTATGCACCCTCACTGTGAGGCCTGGGTCAGATTAATCCCCACTGTGAGGCCTGGGGTCAAGGTAACCCCTACTGTGAGTCCTTGGGTCAGAGTCGCCCCTACTGTGAGGCCTGTGGTCTGTGCACCCCCACTGTGAGGCCTGGACTCAGGGCCCCTTGTAGTTCCCTCTGGTGCTCCGTGGTCCCCAAGCCCTTTCAGGGCTGACTGTTTTATGAGTCACTTACTTGGAGATGTAGGGGAAGATGATGAGGGAGACTGGATGACAGCATATGGTCATCTTTGAGGCCTAGGGGACATATTTTTCCTTCCTGTAGATGCCAGAGGGTGTGAGCACCCCTCCTCCCCCACATATACCCATCCATCCTCACCTCTCTGGACACAGCACTGACATGGGCTGACACAGGGGAATACCTTTCACTCTCTGTGGCCTCCAGGTCCTTAGATCTTCATGTTTCCACCTGGGTCCAATGGCTGGGGGAAGATTCCCCTGGGTTCCTCTTGGCCTTCTCCCTAGGATGCATCCTTACACAGTGCATGGAACATGCAATGTCAGCACCCCAGGGAGGAGTCCTGCATGACCCTCCTGGTTGTGGAACATGGCATGTGTGGGTCCCACACCAGCGCCTGTGGCAGGGTCAGCCACCTGCCTGAGGATGGCCTCCAGGTCAGAGTTCAGAAACAGTAGCCTCAGGAGCTACAGCTCCCTAGCGCACAGCACTCTGGTGAGATGGCGTGGAGGGGGCCTGTGGATTCCCAAACCCTCCACATTCTTGCAGGGCTGTGCTCCTTTCCAGAGCTGAGTCCTCTTGGGAGCCAGCCACATGACGCGTTCGCTCCCACATCTTCGGACACCAGGCCCTGGTGGGAGTAACCTGGAGGTTGGGGGATTTATTTCGCCTTGTTTTATTACTGCCCAAGGCATCTGAACAGACTCCTACAGAATCCACCTTGGTGGCAAAACCCCAGAGAAGTACCTGGGCAGGTGAGGCCCGTTGTGAGCTCCAGCACCACACTGAACAAGCTATGGTGGACATAGGGAGGGAACCACAGCCTGAGGAGAGGGGACAGTGCTCAACCAAGAGCAGAAAAGTCAAGCTGGGGGGTGGGGGGCAAGAGCTCTGGGACAGCCCCTACTCCACTTTCTCTGTTCTAGGTAACCATGCCAACCTGTACCCTCACCTGTGCACACTCCTCACCCTCACCTGTCTCTTCTCCTTCACTCATCCCCTCCTCATTCTCACCCGTTCCCTCCTCTACCTCCCGTCCCCTCTTCACCCTCACCTGTCCACACTCCTCACCCTCACCTATCCACACTCCTCACCCTCCCCTGTCCACACTCCTCACCCTCTCCTATGCATACTCCTCACTCTAACCTGTCCACACTCCTTACCCTCACCTGTCCTGTCTTCACCCTAACCTGTTCCCTCCCCACCCTTACCTGTCCCCTCTTCACCCTCACCTTTCCACACTCCTCACCTACCCCTGTCCACACTCCTCATCCTCCCCTGTGCATACTCCTCACCCTCTCCTGTCCACACTCCTCACCCTCACCTGTACATCCTCTGCAGACAAGGTCTGGTACGCAGCTGGTCCTGCAGAGGGAACCCAGGGCCTGGGTCTGTACGCAGTAGCACTAAACTCTGTGTTGCCATCTGAGTGACAGATAGGATGTTTGAATGTCATGCACCTAGATGAACTTGCCATACCTCCTGGTTCCAGAAAGTCTGATGAACGGCCCCTGATGAACCACTTTTAAAGCTTATGAACCTTGCGGTGGACGAGAAGACTCTGGTGGCTTGAGGTAGAGAGGGTCTGGCCGACCCATGGGAGGCAAGTCTGGGCTAGGATACTGCCATGTGTGTGGCTCCTCGTCAGCTCACTGGCTCTGCAGGGACTGGCTTCCTGCTGTGCCCCCCAGGGGACCCAAAGCATGGCTCTGCTCCCCAGCACGAGGGTGCTCCATCAGCCCTCTCCTTCACTGTCCTTGGTGAGCAAGGGTGGAGGCTGCCTGCTGAGGAAGGCTTGCCTGCAGAGCAAGGAGGTCACTGCCTGCTTCAGGGGCCTGGCCCTCAGGTGACAGTCCCAGTGGAGCCATGTGCAGCTGGCAGACAGCACACCTGTGTGATGGGGCACCCCAGGGAGCTGTACCAAGTATGAAACTTCACTCACAGCCCAGATGTGCAGAAGTCCCTGCCAAAGCTGGATGGGCAGGACATGTCCTATTCAAGAAGGCCTGAGCCTTCTGGCCACTCCAGTGACAGAGCATCTGAGCCAGGGAGTGCCCTTCCCAGACTCTGCCCTGGGCAAGTGCAGCTGTCCTCCCTGGAGGGACAGACACCCCCCCCCCCCACTGGAGCTCTCAGCACAGCTGCTTCTTTCAGCACCTAGGGACTGTGTTTGTGTCGCAGGCCACCTCCCCATACTTGCTGGCAATGCTGCACCATGCACCACCCCTGATGTGGTGGCCTGTGGCAGTTTGCTGTTGTGGGTCACGCTTTTGTGGGTGACTGGGCTCACTGACCCCCACAGGGTCCCCAGGGCCTGAATGGCCAGACAGGTCGAGTGCACTGTGGATGCCCTTCCTCAGCGTGCCCTGGCCACCTCTCTGCACAGCCAGTTTGGGGTCAGGACTTGCCATCTTAGGCCAGCCTCCCCAGGGCATGCACCAAGAGTCTCTGAGACCTGGCCAGTGCTGGCATGACTTCTCTGACTATCAAAAGTCTCAGCTGACACATGGCACATCCAGTCCCCTGCCAACAGCTACAGAGCTGAGGCCTCAGTTCAGCCAGTGATGCTTCCCACAGAAGCCCTTCCTGTCTCCAGGCCAGCAAGCCCAGCCCAGCAGGCCACAGCTCCCGAGCCACAGCCACCACCTCTGGTGCTTGCATGTGCTGGCATGTGTCTCTGTGTACTCCCAAGCACTGAACCCTGTGTGCCCAGTGTCCTTCCAGGACAAGCTCTGCCTGTCTGCCACACCTGCCATCACAGCCAGGTCCTAGTCCTTTTCTCTTGAGCCCCTCCGCATCCTACTACTCCAGGATGGGGAGCTGGGCAGGTAGCCCCAGCCTAGGTGCAGGCACATCTGCAGCCTCAGGTCATACACCAGGGAGAGTAGCCTCTACTGTCACCACCTCTTTGGCCATTCATGGAATTTACCAGATGCATCTCTGTGGAAGGTGGGGTAATTGTGTGGAGAATAGAGACCCAGTCAGCAGGAGACGACTGGGGAGGAGGGTCCCAGGAGGGGAGGTGTCAGGTGCAGCAACAGGAAGACCTTTTCTGAAATGTCCTGGGTGTCTTCTGCTCCGGCAGGGCCTTGGGCAGGTGGCCTGATTGCTCTGACCTCAATGCCTGTGTCTTCCCATGAAGACAGGTCCTGTGGGGCTGGTGTACATTCACAAGGACAGCAGGGAGGGGCCCGCGCCCATGTCCTTGTCATCCCAGTGTCCTTGGAGTTGAGGCTGCTGGCCTTCAGAGGAGCCCGGAGGCACAGCCAGTTCTGCTCCGCTTCTGTCTGAGCCTGTGGTCTGGTCCTCACTGAAGCAGAAGTTTAACAGATGCTGCAAATGACGCAGCCAAAGGGGCCGTAGGCAAGCTCCTCATGCGTCCCCACAGGAGAGGTGTGCACCCCACACCACCTGCCTCCCGCCCCACGCATGCCTGTGTGCTCAAAGTTGAAAGCGCATCTGACAGTGGGGGCTGGGCGGAGAGACAAGCCACATGGCAGAGGGCTGAGCAGGCCAGGGGTGGCCCCAGACATAGTCTTCAGGGCACGGAATCCGTGTGGTGAACGTAGTGTCTGAGAGGCACTGCTGAGAAAGTGCCGGGCCTCGGCCAGCCCGCCAGGGCTCCTCTCCCCACTGCAGCAGCTACAGGGCCTGGGACAGGCACGCCTTGGCCTCAGGGCCTGGGTTTTGACATGCTGCAGTATTTGCCAATGATGCGAGAGTGGCCTCAAAGGGGACACTGGGCTGTGGCTGACGTGTGAGGCTCTGGCTTCTGCACCAAGGCACTGTTCACATCATGGGGGCCTTGAGGTGCGTACCCTCCGGCCCTATTCCATGAAGGTGTTTGGGTGACATTGATGTTCTTTGTTTGGTAGGATGCACCGGTGACAGGTTCTTATAGATGCAGGGCTATTCAGGTTTCTTTTTTCTAAGGTGCTCAGTAATTTGAGTCAGGGAATCATTTACCATTTTTGGACTTGCTGGCCACATGTCATGGTCAACCCCTGTGACATATGCAGGTGTCCCTTATGTCGGCCATTCCTGCCTTGCTATCTGGTCACACAAGCTTGGAGCTTTCCCCAGAGCTGGTGTCCAGAACTCAGCTGAGGCCTGCGGTGACCCTTCCTCCTCAGGAAGCCCAGGCCACGGGCCCAAGAGACTTCTTCCAACCTGACACCTCTGCAAGCCTCAGAGTTCTCTAAGTTCCAGCACGCTCCAGCTGTGCTCACAGTGATCGCTTAGCGTTTCCCAGAGACTTCCTTGCTCTTTGCCTGGGGATACAAGTATGTCATCCTGATTTCTACACACGAGGGTTCTGCAGATTTCTTCCTGATTTAGAACCTGATTGTGTTGGCCTGGGGTATGCTCTGGCGCATCTTGGGCCCGGCCACTGGCCTACTGTGGTGAGTGCCATGTGGCCCTGACAATGACGTTCTGCCGCTGTGACCGGTGTCTTCCTCCCTAGTTGCTGCAGTGTGCTGGAGGTCACTGACTCGTCAGGCCCCAGTGTTGCTCTCCTGTGGGGGCCATCAATGCAGGCACCCCAGTGTTGCTCTCCTGTGGTGTGCTGGGGGGTTACTGTGGGCATCCTGGCATTGCTTTCCTGTGGGGGCCATCACTGCAGGCACCCCAGCATTGCTCTCCTGTGGCATGCTGGAGGTCACTGTGGACACCGCAGTGTTGCTCTCCTGTGGTGTGCTGGAGGTCACTGCGGGCACCCCAGTGTTGCTCTCCTGTGGTGTGCTGGAGGTCACTGTGGGCACCCCGGCATTGCTGTCCTGCTAGGCCCATCACTGCGGGCACACCAGCGTTGCTCTCCTGTGGTATGCTGGAGGTCACTGTGGGCACCCTGGCGTTGCTCTCTTGTGGTGTGCTGGAAGTCACTGTGGGCACCCTGGCGTTGTTCTCCC